>NW_010587337.1:113681-125524 GCF_000705375.1 Tinamus guttatus
CCCCGCGGGTGGTTTCGGTGCCTGGTGGCTGGGTTGTGTGTTGGCAGGAAGGAGGAAAGGAGACAGCTGCTTCGGGAAGGAACTTACTCCCGTAGGATACAGCTGTGGATAATGTCACGGGACTTGCAGGGAAGCAGAGCAGAGCCCCTGCTGGGTTTGGGCACTGACAGTGCTGCTGCTCGCGCTTGCAGCCGTCTGTGCAAGGTCCCCTCGGAGCCGCTCACCCCTCTGCCGGGCTTCTCCTTGGGATGAGCAGACAAATTTCTTTGTTTCATTTAATTTCTTCTTAACGGTAATGAATGGGGGGAAGGAGTGTTTTTAAGAGAGGTTATATACAACATACCCTTCCTGTGAAAGCCCTTTCGAGGGAGGTGATCCTGCCCCTCTACTCAGCCCTGGTGAGGCCGCATCTGGAGTATTGTGTCCAGTTCTGGGCTCCACAGTACAAGAGGGATGTGGAGCTGCTGGAGAGAGTCCAGCGCAGGGCTACAAGGATGATCAGGGGCCTGGAACATCTGCCCTATGAGGAGAGGCTGAGGGAGCTGGGCCTGTTCAGCCTGGAGAAGAGAAGGCTGAGAGGGGAGATCAGTGAGATCAGTGTCTATAAGTACCTCAAGGGAGGCAGTGAGGAGGAGGATGGGCCCAGCCTCTTTTCAGCCTGTGATAGGACAAGAGGAAATAGCCACAAACTGAAGCACCAAAAGTTCCACAGGAACTTAAGGAAAAACTTATTAACAGTGAGAGTGACAGAGCACTAGAACAGGCTGCCCAGAGAGGTTGTGGAGTCTCCTTCTCTGGAGATCTTCAAAACCCGCTTGGAGGCAATCCAGTGCCACATGCTCTAGGTGACCCTGCGTGTGCAGGGGTTGGACTAGATGATCTCTAAAGGCCCCTTCCAATCTTTGTGATTCTATGAACACTGAGAACTCAAGGAGGATCAGGTGACATAGTATCAGTAGCGCGGAACATGAAGACTGACACGAAGTAGGCAGAGAAAGGTACTGTTTAAAAGGCAAAAAGGAAACAAACGTCATCATTGTATACAAGGCAGTTGCTTCTTACAGTGGAACATGTTGAGACCTGGTGTGGTAGCTATTGATGCCTTCTGATAAAATACTGACTTTAGTGGGAGCAAAATGGGGCTGAGTGCTTCCGTACCAAAAGTTTCCAAAGGGTCTACTTGTTCCCATGCAAATCCTTCTCCTGGGAATGCAAAAGGGTTTTTTTCACTCAGCTGGGAGCTGGCCCAGTGACCTAGACCAGGTAGTCAGACACAGCAGTGGCGCGTTACGCCCTCTCCCTGTCTCCCTGTGAGTGAGTGGCCTCTTCCAAAGGTGCTGTGGTGCTGGGGCCAAACCCAGCCTACCCTCATGGGGACTGGTCGAGGCCCAGAGCCCCAGGGACCTGGAAACCTGAGAGAGGATAGGAAAGTTGGAAGGAAGGAAGGGAAATGGGGAGCAGGAACCATATATGTTGACCTGGGGCTAAATTTTGTGACCTCCAAGTCATGATGTGGGCCTCATGAACAAAGCTTTGCAGGATCCTGTTGTCACACTGAATGCAGACACTGATGAAAGGAAGTTTCCTGTTATGCGCTGTCTCACATTCAGCACATTGCCCATAAAGTTTTAATGGAGAAGTTGTACATGATACAGTCTTTAAGATATGGCTCCCTGGATAATTGTGTCTCTGTGTCTGGGATTTATACTTCCATTACTAATTTAATGTAAGCTGTTTTAAAATGCCACATCAAATTAAGCTGAGAACATTACCATTGTGAAATAGATGTTTAAAGTCAAGAAACAATGAAATTGGATCACCTTCAACAATCCCCTGAAGTATATGCATTATCATACAGCTTTTAATTGAAGAACACCACCCTGGTTTGCAACAGAATCTCACTGAATAAGAAACAGGGCATTTGAAAAAGCTTTTTAAAAACACTTCTGAGATATTTCCTGAAAGACTGGAAATAGAGGCTTAATAAATAGTTGGATTAGACAACAGCTTATATAATGTTTAATGTTGGCTCAAGTGTAAAGGAACAGTATGAATGCTCCTCCAGACACCCAGGTGAGCTAGCTCTCAGCTAACTGGCGTGCTTATCACTGCAGTCAAGCTATAGCAAGCATCCCGCTGTAGCAATATAGTCTCAGTATGAGATAAGAAATGAACATATATAGTTTTCGAGTGAATTTTGCAGCTTGTATCACACTTTGTACTGTTGAAGCCCAAACTACGCAGTTAGCAGTAAACTTTAAAGTGATTTGCAACCCTCAGCCACAGTGTAGGAGGCAGTCTCAGTGTCAAGCATTAAACTTCCATTTGATGTTGATAACGAAGCTTCCAAGAGAATTTCCCTCTCTGATTTAGGAAACGCAGAAAGAGCAGCCTGTGCCTGAGAGTACTCATTCTGGTAGTAGTTGACAACAAATGGAATTTCTGGGATTTTGGAAACCTTTGAGATACTTGGACAAAAACGTAAGTGTTCCAAAGATCATATGTCTAAACATTAGGAGGCAAATTGAATAGAATGAAGCTCGTCTAAGTGTAGTAAAGTCCCCGAACACCAGCATGTACCAGGAGTGAAAAATGATTAATAAAACAGAAGTTAAATGCTCTGTCAGTGGTGATATTCCCTAGAAATGTGGAAAGTAGAGGAAGCCTTTAGTGGTGCATCATTCTTTATTTGCAAGAAGTGTGTGCCAGGAACAGTGGATGACTGTAAAAAAAGATATTGTTATTTCTATAGGCAGTAGCCCTGTAGTTCTGGTGTGTTTTAGTATTTTCAGTCAAATTTGTCAGAGTGGGTTAAGTAAAACTGCATTGAGGAGTATTACATTAAACGTAAAACCAGAATGAAAAATGAAACATTTTAAAGGGATCTGAAGTGAAATCTTTTAGCTTTGTGAGAACTAATTAATTATCTGAAAGTCAGGTCCTCACTACAATTTGCAGTTGAAAAATCTCGTATCATTGGGCAGCTCAGAAGCAAGCCTTGAAAAAGAAGGATAAATAAAATTAAAGGTACTGGAAGAAACAGGTAAAAGTCAGAGCTTTTTCTGAGCTAATCTTTGGTATGGGACTACTTGAACTAGGTGTAATCTGGAAGAGGTAGTCTGAGAGAGGAGATAAAATACATGGCTAGTGCAATGGAAACCTGGCTATTTCTTCAAAGTTGTATCTTGTGCCTAAGATGGAGTCCTACAGCTGGGCTGCTTTGGGATATTAGGAAGCTCTCTGTTCTCACTTCTCTCCAGCCAGAGCTGATAGTTTCTCGAAACTACCTTGGAAAATTTCTCTAATGCTAAAAAATGACTTAAAAGAAGGAAAATGCACACTGAATCTGCTTGCTGCGTGGTTCTTATCATGAGGTAATAAGCACCTTGTCTTATATAAAGAGAATTATAGGGTTATGTATGCTAATTAGGACTTCAATAGATGTTGTCTATTGATTTGTCTATCAGCTTCCTGATTAATGTTCATATTTGTTCATGACAGAAAGCACTGAAAAAGAGCCTGTGTCTTTTTTTTTTTCCTGTAGTCAATTGCCTGAGCAAAAGGGAAATCATTCCTAAGAGTGTTTGGTTGGCTGTTGGGCATTTCTTTCAGTTTTTCAGTTTCCTGCATTTCCTATTAACAGCATAATCTTTTTTTTTTTTTTTTTTTTTAATCTAACATGTTTACAAACATTACCATCAGTTGAGGGATGAGGCACAGTACTTATCTTAATCTACTTGTAAACGGTTATTAATTATGGAGCATCCTGACAGGAAGTTGCTCAAGGCATTGAGTGGGGGGAAAAAAGCAAAAAGAAGCCTTAGAATACTTAGAAAATGATACATATAAATACAAAATATCTATTTACAAACTTCAGTAATGCTGTGTTACAACTGGATTTCATTAAACAAATGCCAGTGCAGATATACCTATTGCCAACTTTCCCTTGACCTTTGCTTCTGAGATGCAAAGCGAAAGCAGTCCTTGATGTTTGCCTTCTTCAGCAGTAGAGGTTGAGTAAGTTTATTTCTGGGATTGTCAGAAAGTTTATTTCTGACAAAAGAGAAGACCCAGAAAATTATGACTGTAATCTTTTTTTTTCTTTCTTTCTGTTTGACAGTGCTAATTTGGAGGAAACTTTCCTTCAAAAGAAAAGATCACCTTGCTGTGAGCTTTTTTTTTTTTTTTTCTACAGGACTGTAAATCTGTCCTCTAGTTAAGAAAATTAAATAGGCTTTTTGGTGGTTGTGTGTCATTTCTGTCATGCAGGGGAGAAAAAGTCTGTAGAATGAGCAGACAAAGGATAGGTAGAGGAAGCTACAGAGAAGAATGATTTACAAAGGAAGAGCAAAGTAGTAGAAAAAACAAGTTAATGGGAGAGGCAAAGACTCTATCTGAAATTAAACCCTGGATAAACTTGGTTGAAAGACAAATCCTACATATGCAGATAGATTAAGTGACAGGGATTTGTGGAAAATGTGCTTTGAGGAATCATTTTTTCCATTTTTATTTTATCTTTGTTGAAAAGGCTACTTTCTTTTCCCCCCACAGGTATGCTATGAAGAGCCTGTATTTAAATAAGGTCACTTGTTAGTGGATTAAAAAATGAAAGCTAGTTAAACAAGCAATGACGCTTTTATTGAGTCTGTAATCATGAGAAGTGGGAGTACATAAAAACAAAAGCCACCCTAGTGGACTGCAGTAACAAGATAACACTTTTGTACCTAGGTGTTCAGAAACAGCTTTTAACCAACCATATAAACAGAAAAAAAAAAAGTTGTTTATGAATGAAGCTCAGTGTTTGTCTTCTAACCTGTCTTTGCTCTTTTGCCATGGTAAAATGAGATTTCTTATGTTGGGGCTGGGTGTTATAATCCTCATTCCCTTGCCAAGCTCTTGAACTGAAGTGCTGTAATTCAAGGGGCTTTGGAGAAGAGCCTCCTCCTCAGTGGAATCTGTCCAGCCCTTCAGTGCTTCTGTCCAAATTTAAAGCACAAATCGTATTTTTGCCTATGTACTCACCTGCATTTGCACACACTGTCAGTGGATGGAAGGCAGGTGATACTTAGGAGGAGGAGGACCTCTTCCTCTTCTTAAATCTGCTGGACACCCAGCATTTCCTTGATCTTTGGTTTTCCACCTAGTGGGTAAAATTCTACAAGCAACATAGAGATATAGGATCCTAAATCTCACAGAAACACTGAAATTTAGTTTTTGTTCATTTTGTTCATTTTGCTTTGAAACAGAACCTAGATGCTTATATCAGTAAGAGACACTCTACCCATACACCTCCAAACATTGCTTCCATAGGGACTAGGGACTAGTTGGGCCCCATCTCTATCTCTTTTCCTTTAGAGAAAGAGAAGAGACATTATTTGATGTATCCACAGAATCGTGGGGACATGTTCACCTGACTTGTTTTGCTGGGGGTTTTTTGGAACACCTGAAACCTCAGAGCTACAGTCCTTATCCGTTCATGTATAAATTAGAAAAGCAGCAGTGGTCTGGACTTGTCTGTTCTCATCCACAAAGGTAGAATTAAGACATAATCACTGAAAAAAAGAGGTTGACTGACATGAAATTTAAGGTAACTCACAGAGCAAATCTAATGTATTTTTCAGTTCAGAATGAACCATCTTATTGTCAAATAACAGAGAGCATGGAGAAAATTATCTAAATATCCAATTTGCCTACTTGTGATGACAATGCTATTCTTGGGGAATGCCGCTGCATCAGTTTACATGCTCTCTTGCTCACATGAACATTTTATGTGAAAGGATGCTGTTTTTATAACAGAAAAATAGCATTGGAGACTAGGCAGTTTTATTAAAAGTATATCTCCTGCTGGCAGTTTACATGTTTTGACAACCTCTTAGAAAGTAGCAATAATCAACTTGAGGCCATGCTGTGCGTTTCAGTGATGCATGGCAGGAATGGATAAGTGTCGCCTCCCCATCCCGCCCAGACTCGACTCCAGTGTGCCGGAATGGAATACAAAGTGCAGCTCTGCATTCATTACCACCTCATTATCCAGCTAAATGTGTTCCAGTCATTTTTCCTCATCACTAAATTTGGTCCAAGTATTCTTATTTACCTGTGCTGACAGATTTTCGTATGTAGAAGAATTTGATGTCATCTTCTCTTTGCACACTTACGGCTTGACTCACAATAAGAAGCTGCCACTGATGTATTAAATGTGCATTATTCTTCCATGTGAGGGAGCTCTGCCTTCTACTTGCCAGACATAGGTAGTTTTGCGGAAAAAAACCCCTGGGCTTGCCTATGCCTTTGCCTATTGCCAAAATGCACTATAATATTTGTTATATACATTAAATTAATAATCTTTTAGAGTGCACTATATTATAGTGCATTTTGAATTGTTATATACATTAAATTAATAATCTTTATTTCCACAAATTAGTAAAAAGGCATCCTAGGCCACAGACTGAAGTCAAGAGAATGACCATGCATCTCCTTTGCATGGAAATGTAGATTAGTTTCTAGATATGATCTGGAGACAAGCTGTTAACTTTCTACTGTTCGATTTATCAGAAATACATTAGAAAGAAAGGCCATCATGATAATATACTGTATATGATGTGTAGTACTTAGATAAGGATCTCTTTAGTATGAGTAATAATATTACACAATATTTGTATGATTTGTGGTGTTTCGTGGATTTACTGAAACTGATTTACATGCTGATTTTATGTATATGTGTATGGAACTTGTAAACAATACATTTCCAAGAAATAATGATAGGGGAGTATAGTAACAGTTTTGAAAAGAAGGTAGACTGTTGAAAACAGCATGAGTTTCACAGGGCTCCGCCTGCAATACCTAGGAATAAAAGAATTCCATTTATTATCCTGAGCTGTAGTTTCTGAACAATACTGCTGTATTATGGCTTTTAAATATTGCTTATTTTTCATATGTGTGTGAAGATAGTGGACACAGAGGTCTGAATTCAGCAGTAGAATGAACAACGGTGTAACCTATACATCATGAATATAGGCTGGAATACAGATAAAAATGGAAAATAGGAAGATGTGTCCCAGAAAAATGCTGTTCAGTGGGTTTGCTTTGGAAGTCTAAATAACATCTTGGGTAGCAGATGACTGGAAAATATTGAAGTTGGTTGTGAGAAAGTTCCTCCTACCTGCAGACCACACCATAGCCTTAAGATTTTTAGGTCCTAATGTGTTGTAATTTTTTTTTTAAGTTTCTGCTCATCCAGGAGCCAATGAACAGATGAATGAAGGAAGTGGTGTTGCTGTTTCCTCATTAATTTTAGAGACATTGGTAAAATTTGCTACCTTACCTTGCACAAACAGAATTTTGGATGATGTGGATCTGAAAAAAAAGAATATAGTGCAAGAAATGATGTTATTTATAGGCCACCTGGAAGGGATTTTTGCGGATCTGTTTAAGTGCTATGACCAAAACAAAAGAAGCTTGCTTTTCCTCTGTCAAAAGGGAAACCAAATTTCAAAGGAAACTTACTTTCTGACGTATTGTTTTATCATAGCCATACTGCTTCTGCACAGACGCAGAGATGAACATGTTTTCTTATGAGGAACAGTCTTATTCACTATTACTAGAGTGCTTTAACAAAAAAAAAATCTTGTCAGAATTTCCCTTCAGGCTTTAACTTGTCTTTCATTTATCCTTTACTTCTTCGCTATATCTAAATCCTGCTGCTGCTACTCTGTTTTGTCTTAGAAAGGTAGACTGCTCTTTTTAGTTCATGCTGCTAAAACTTTTTTACCCAGGTCCCCATTTTCAGACTAATTTAATTTCTTTTATATATTCCTTAGTGCCCATCTCTCATCCAGGACACCTGCCTAGGTATTCATTTTGCATTGCACAGAGAATCTTTCTATTGTCTTTTAGTCCTTTCCTCAAATTTCCCTGTATTTCAGTATTCCAATTTTTGTCCCAGTTTCACTCTCCTCCACCATATCCCTCTATGTTATATCTAGGCCCCTTTTAGAAAACACTCCATGTCCCCTTCAGTTTATTTAGTGGCATTAGTTGTGACAAATGGTCTCTCTGTCCCCGGCTATGTTTTCTCTGCTGCTGCATTTTTTTTTCAATGTCCCCTGCACTCATTTTCTTGGTTGAAATGCTAGATGAAAGCAAAAGATCATTAAAATAATTCATATGCATGGCAGCCTGCATAGAGCTAGCCTGTGTAACTTACTAATCTTACTGATATTACCTGCATCTCTATTGTTTCAACACTTGTTCCTATTTAAGGCATACTGCCTTAATACAAACTTGTTCAGATGAGAAGCTTTTCAGAGACCATCTAATAATAGTGCCCAAGGGATCATGAGTGCTCATTTAATATAAACAGTAAAAACGCCTGATAAGCATGAGAAGCCTGTGTATTTCCAGAAGGAAATATAAAATATTTCCAGTGTGATAGCTGGTCCTAAGGAGGGATTATCAGGACATCCTTGTTCTTCCTCCACCTACATTATGGTTAAAGCAGTGAATTTGCAAACTGGTTATTAGCACAACTAGGAATTTCCTGGCAAAATGATTTCCCAAGGAAACAGTCACAAATCAAAGTTATCCTATTCAAAAAATTTGCATTAATTAAAATTGTTCAATGCTCTGACAAAAAAACTTACTGAGACTAGTTCACTTAGGATTGTTCCTATCAAAAGCATGAACTCTGGGATTAGCCCCAGTGTTTAGTTTTTATTACATTAAAGGAACATGGCATCCAATGAGTTCTGTGTATAGTGTTCCTTAGGATATGGTGTTTCAGTGCTCATGTATAGTCTGGTCTTTCTGGGTGCCCCATCCCTGTTACATGGGCATGCCTGACTGCTCCAGCTAGTAGGTAAAGCTTTCTTGTAGAAGTATTTTGAAAGCTATGTCCAATGCTTAGGATAAATAGTGTGGTTTAGAAGGTACAGATCTGTGGCTTAGCATTGCAGGAAACCTGATTTTCCTCTTCTCCACAATTAACCTCCTGGCTAAATGGAAGCTTCTCGTTATTTTAATTCCTGATGGCTGTCATTAGCTACACAAGGAAGCAGCTTTGTTGTTTCAAAACTGTGTTCTGAATGCCTTTTTTTGCATCAGACTATGTTGCTCAACTGTTTTAAGTATCACTGTTGGTATTTTCTGACTACTATTTTCTAATATACTAGATTATGAAGGGAGCCTAATTTTCACTTCAGAACACAGACAAAATTTCAATTAAATTTGTATGGGTCATTCCTGGGGTAGATATGGCACCAGTAATTAGGATTTGTTTTGACTTGGCTAGAGGCTTGAATGACTCTGAACTCTCTGCATGAGCCTGCAGCAGCAGAAACCTGGTTGCACTTCTTGTTTTGCCTGAAGAGGCTGGAAGTTACTGCCAGAAGCATAGTTAGCACTGGCTAACAGGAAACTAATACTTTTGAGTACAAAATATAGACAATAAACATGGCAGATTAAAAGATCATGACCTATTGTATCACCAATATTTGAACATAGTGTCAGGATTCTCTGTCTAATGCATTAAAAGGTTTCTTTCACCAATTGCTTGCCATTATCAGTACGAAACTTACTCAGTGTATCTGCTGCCTGGAGGTTCTAATATGAAATAGATAGTATCATCTTTAAAAAAAAATCTGGGTGTGCAAAAAATCTGTTAGTAGAGGAGATTAGTGTCTCTAGGTTACTGCTCTAGGTAATAAAGATATACTGTTACTGATGTCTGTATAAGCCTGTAGTAGAGCTTAGTTTAGGTGCTTTCTCTTGCCCTTCTGAGGCTCAGATTCTTCATGTTGCATACAGGAACCTGGAGTCTTGTAGTAGATATTTTGTAGTCCTCCCCACTCTCTGTCCATAAGCATTGCAATATATAATACACACCCCAGTACAACTTTGATTTTTTCCACTATTATAGAGAATATGATTTCCAGAACCACCTTTCAGTATCCATCATCCTAGTTCTGTTGTTTTCCATCTCAAGGTTAATTTGCTTGCCTATTGAAATATGGTCATTTGGGCTAACATTATTTTATCTATAGATAGGTTCTTCCTTCTCCTGTGGGTCAAAAGTTCCTGAATAATGACACTTTTTTTTTTGCCACTGAATGTTGGGGGGTCTTCCTAGAGCTTCCTCCTCATATTCTGTAGTGTTGCTTTTTGTTTCCAAACGCAAGTAGCAGTCCAGAAAAGAGATGACTAGATGAGTAAATAAAATGCATATCACATGGCATTCTCAAATATGTCAGGGCATTTATCAGTCAGAAAACATTGTTCATCCTTTATTCATACAAGAAAGTACAGTATTTGTAGTCAGTCTTTGACTGCAGGTGTAACAAAATTCACTGTTCTGTCATCTGCATACTGCCCTTTCATGTTTGCCCCCAAAATTTCCAACCTGTGTAGTGCCTTAGCCTCAGTAGGGTGGACTATCATTCCTTTGTTAATACAGCCTTTTCATAAACTACTCCATTGTGAGAAAAAACAGCCCATGAATCAGTGCTTACTTCACCTAATGCATCATGTTAATTCATTCATACATTCTTGCTTTTCATCAAGGAGCTATAGTTCACTAAGTTAGACATCTTGTATAAATCCAAAAGCATTGCATCAACAGTCTATATAGTAAAAACTCCAAGGAACTCTAGCTAAGAAAATATCCTGTAGTGATATTCATTCACTTGACTCAATTATTTTTGCAAGTGCTCAGAGATGTTAAATGTTAAGCTTGCTTTCCTTCTGGGGAAGCAAAGTAGGTTTTATTGTTTAGATTTCCGAGGTTCAGATTCAAAAATACATTGAAGGTCTCCTAGTGGGTGTAGTCTTCCACGTGGCTTTATGAGTCTATGCACAAGGGAGAGAAGATGGATCGTTTTCCCAGTAAGTTCATGGAAGAGTTGCAGAAGTTGCACTTTATGCATTGTCATGAGATGTGTGCTTTACCTTTGTTTCTCAGTATTAGTTATCCACCTATTGATTTTAGTTTTCCTAGAAGTGATTCTTGCTATTTCCTCCACATTTAACTTATAATTGATGTGGTTACCTTTTAATGGCTTGAAAGCATACTCTTTAAAATGAATGGCGAATCCAGAATACAAATATTCAGTATTCCTCCTCTGTAGATTGCTCTCAGCTATATGATAGATAATGAAAGAATAACATTCTGAGCAACAAAATGCCTGTCTTTTAAGAGTCTGGTTTCTCCTTATTGATTCATGCAAACAGTGAGGACTATAGCTGTGACACCTAAAAGCATGTACTTCTTGTTGTGTTCAGCATGTCAATAGAAAACTCCATTAACATTTCTGGGATGCAAGTGTGGTACCACATGAAAAAGTGCTTAAACAGTGACTACAAACTAACAAGAAAACACCTTTCCATCCTGATGGGTCATGTGTAATGGATGTTTTGATGTTAACTGCTTGGAAAAAATTGTTGCAGTGCTTTAACAAGCTTTATTTGTAGGTGCACGAAACTGCCACTTCCATACAAATTATTTAATGACAGCATATGTGTAACACCTAATAGCTTTAGAGATTTACAGATATAAGATTAGTAACCTTTATTTCACCATAGAGGAGTGAGTTAAGTACTGCCCCATTTGACTTTTGATGACACTTTAAAAAAATGGTAAAATGAAATTTGGTGAAGGTCACATCACCTGTTAACTTGTGTCCTCTCTGCACTTATGTCCCTAGACTCACTCTCTGCAACAGGAGATATTTTTAAAACTGGAAATAGTTTTCAGGCCCTGCTTAGATATTTCTTTGCAATGCATCAATACCAACAATATCCAAATGTAGTTGCTTGTAATGAATATGGGTGATAGTTCTTCTTTCCAAATGTTT
>NW_010587337.1:125552-205009 GCF_000705375.1 Tinamus guttatus
AAAGGTGAAGGTTTAACTTCGCTTCTTATGCGGTCTTGCTTATACTCTCCCTCATTCTTGCCTGAAACTTTAATTAGAATTTAGAAAAGTTTTTTTTTTTTTTTTTTAAATTGCTGTAGAGAAACTCATGTGTCGGCAGACCAGGAAGATAAGACATGGGGCTTCATTTATTTATTTGTCAGGGGGGTGTGACAGTCCAAGATCCTGCTATTGTTGACTTAATGTGTAACTACATATGGACCCTTGCTCCCTCTGAAGATTGAGGAACCTTAACCTGCTTTGGGGAGAATCTGCTTTACATTTAATGTTTGTAACAAAATGCCCCAAACTGTGAATATTTGGGATGGTTGTAATACATCTGTAAAACATAGGGAACATCAGGTCCTGTTTAGGAGCTCTGCTATGGGACAGCACAGATGCAGGGTTTCTTGGGAAGATGTTGTATGTGGGAATGTGTGTATGTACATATGTATGTATGTAAAACTCTGACACTTGCTCACGGGGGCTGATGCAGCCCATCGTGGCACCGCAAGAGCAAGCACCAGCGATGCGTTTTCTCTGGTGCCAGGATCTGAGGGAAGAGTGCAGCACTTTAGTATTGCGAGGTCTGGGATCCAAGAAGTTGTAATTTATCTACTTACAAAGTGAATGATATTTAATATTAACGATACTCAGAATTATCCAAAAATCAAATCAGTCTGTATCTCAGACAAAGACTTGGCACCTGGTTCTTTCATTGCCATGATACACCTGAGGATTTCTCCTTTTATACCAGCTTTCTTGTTTTACAGCTTTTCCTGAGCTTATTTTCAAAGTTCTTATTTTTATTTCCATTATTTTATCTAATTTCCACTTCTTTTTTTGGATTACTAGGACTGCAGAAGGCCCAATGCAAAAGCTGCAGGGAACGTTTTCGATTCCCTCGGAGGCTGTGGCAAGGTAGTGCCTCGTTTCCCTTTGTGATCTGCAGCCGGGATCTGCGGGATGCAGCCGTGTTTGTGGCCCTTCCTCTCCAAAGCACTCACTGTGCTGAGCTCGCTTGTACATTTTTGCATTCAGTGCAGGAGCGAAACCACTGCCTTCCATGAGTGGAAAGTGGTTTTTTAAACTGCGGTGCCGTTGAGAAATGAAGGTTTGTTTTAGTTACAGCTGCAGGGTTTTTCCCCCACCCCATTCCCCAGATCTGGGAGAGGTAACCCTGGAAAAGGAGGCGGAGGATGCGTCCTCGCAGCACCTCTGAGGCAGGGTGATGGCGGCATCCGCTGCCCCTCAGCTCGGCCTCGCTGCCTCTGCCCCTGGTGACTGTAGGCCCCGAGGAGCGCGGCGCCCCTTTGCGCCGCCGCCGTCCCCCTCGTGCCCCAGCCCGAGTGAGAGCGACGCGCGCGGGGCCGCCCTCAGCCCCGCGTCGTCCCCCTCAGCCTCCTTAACCCCGCTGCCCACCCGTTGCCTCGCCAACAGCCCAGACGAGCAGGTGATGCATTGACAGGGAGCAGATGGTCTCCCGCCGAGGTACGCGGGGGCCTGACAATGAAACCGTATTGATCATATTGCTTCTTTTCTCTTCTGCCGCTTCAACTTCAGGCTTGAGTTTTCGCCATGAATAACCACTCCTTCCCCCCCTCCCTTTTCTCGACCCCCGGCATCCTGGCCTGCCGGCATGGCTCGTAACTGCGGCTCCTGCTGAGAGAGGAGATCCAGTGCTTGGACCCTTCTCTGGTATTTCCTCTTCCATCTCCCCTGACAAAAAAAAATCAACAGGGGAAATGGATTTCCTTCACTATACACAGCCACCTTCCGCTCCCTCCCTGTGTCATTAAAACCTTGTCCCCATCCTGCTCCAGCCCTGACTGCACTCCCCCTCGGACCATGCCCTCTTTCCCATTCAGTAGGAGAGTAGAGGAGATAATGAGGGCCCTTCTTCTGCGCTCCCTTTAGCCTCTTGCTCTCAGCCTGACCCATCCAACACACAGTGCCCTTTGCCATGCTCACTGTGCCTTTTCCTTCATCCAACGTTTCTCCACCTCTCCTGTTTGAGCACACATGAAATTCCTTAGCCCGCACCTGCTGTTGCCCTTCCTAAAGCCCAGGTGCGTGTACGGATGCTGTGTGGCTCCTTCCTGCCCGTTTAACCTTGTTTGTACACACACAGGCAGAAAAAGGACAGAGGGAGGGACCAATCTTCTCCCCTGCGTGCCTTGAGGGGAGAGCCCGGGAACCTCTTCCTTCCTCCTCTGTTTGTGTGTCTCCCTGTCTTGCTACCTGCCTTTCCAAACGAAGTGGTGAAGCCACAGCTCACATATCCACTATGCCTTAAACCTGCTCGGGCACCTGTTTTAATGAAAGCAAACCTGGGTGCCCTTCACTCTGTGCCCCTCTTGCTTCCCCTCCTGATTGCTCTCTCTTCTCCCCTAGCACACAAGGAGATGAAAATGTCCCCAGGCTCTTATCCTGCTCATTTCTTGCCCCATCTTGAGCATGTGCTTACAGGAGAGCAAGAAAGAGCTCTGGTGTCTGTATTTTGCTGTTTTTATCATCTTCCAATCTTCCCCCTTCCTCCCCCGCTCCATGCTTGTATACAGATAAATAAGAGAGAAAACCCAAGTAATCAGTCTGCCTGCCTCCCTTTGCTGCCATCGCTTTCACCAGCCCCAGCCCCTATATGCACTGCTGTGTGAAGATGCTGACACTGAGGGCATGAAAACTGTTAGCCATTATTCACAATTTTAATACTAGCTTCATAGCTGTCACATAAATTCATTGCCAACTTTGGGCTTAGAATGGTAAGAGGGATCTTTAAAAAAAAACAAAAACAAAAACAAAAAAAAAGAAGTAGCATCTAAGAAAGAAGAAAAAAGAAATCTTAAGGGCAGTTTGCTATGGTATCAGCACTTGTTTGCAGGTGGTTTTTGAAACCCTAACTACTGTAACTCCATGCAGTGTTCTCTAAAGTAGCTGTCACATTGTATTTTTTTTTCATCTATTACCCCAATGCACACATGCTTTTTTTTTTTTTTACAGTAGATAAAAATGCCTATAAAGGCTTCTCCCCTCTTCTATTTTCCCCCCCTCTGAGGGAGTAGAAATAAAGGAAAACAAAGAAAAAGGCTTGTGAATGAATGGAAAACAATGCAGGGTCACAAAGCTGTCGCAACCAATGTCATAGTGGCGCTGCTGGGCAGGTTTACAGAGGACTTCTTGTTCCTTGATTTTTATGGTGATCGGTAGAACGCATGTAGCACTTTGCGAACAGGTTTAGGACAAGTGGTGAAGAAAAGGCTCTTCACAATAAACTCTTTGCTGCAGCACTGGGAGCATTGTGCCTGCAAACACCTGTGGTTTGCGAAGAGAAAGCTGTAGACGACACAGACACAAAAAATATATAAATAGAGGGGAGAGACATGGCTTTCAGATTACACTGTATGCAGCAGTTGTGCACAATACTGTTTTTGTTTGTTCTTTTTAAACTCATCTGAGGCTATGGTGTCTAGAAAAGCCTCAGAAATACTACTGGATATAAATACTGGCATTTAGAGGATACTAAGCTTGGGAGACAAAGAAAAAAAATGAAAAAGGAAGTGGAAAATCAAACTAGTAATCTGGGAACATACTGGTGCTGTTGTGAGAAGATGTGGCATAAGCTAAGGCTCTATATCTCTTTCTGAAGTATGCCTCTGAGATAGCCAAAGTACAGCACCAGGTCCTCAACCTGAGAAAAGTGATGAGCTGTGCTCAAGTCAGAGAAGCAGACTGATTTTCCCCAGACTTCCTTGAGCTATGTATTACTCTCCACCTAGAATAGCCAGCTATTCTAGGAAGGTTTCTTGATTGCCTTTTTAAACCTATAGTGAAGATGCTCATTGGTTCCAGAAGAGTTGACTCCCCTGTCACTCCCCAACTGCCGGAGTTATTAGTTACTTCATAAAATCACAAAGTTTATAGAATGACAAAGCAAACTTTCATGTTACTAGAAAGCTTATATAACTTACACAGCTTATTTTGATTCCTAAGATTCTTGGATCATTTCTGTTTCCTGTTTCTAGGTTTCATTTTTTTCTTCTAGTAGTAGTTCCTTAAAGCTTGACATTTTCCTCTTTATTACTCTGCAATCTTAAGTTGACTACAAAATGTTTTACTTGGGTAAATTAGGAAAGAAACATTCCTTGTCTTGATGAGTTCAGTTTTTAAGATATATGTTAAAAAAAAACAAAGACTTCCCCAACCTACCTCTTTTTAATTATCAATGTAATTATGTATGAAATGTCAATATTTTTGCAAAAATACTTTATTGAAATATGGAATGTTTGCAGTTTCTCAGTAAATTAACATCAGAGAAGCCTACTGAATGTTTCACTTAAAGTCCAAGTGTGGACTTGTAGCTAGAGTATTAACCAAAAATGGGCAAATCATAGTGCTCTTGCTGATCTGTTGTAGGACTTTGCTTAGTGCTTGGAACTATCAAGTTCCAAGCACTTTTTATTTGAGGGTCTCTCAACTCAAGCAAGGCTTTTGCAACCAGCATAGAAATAAATAAATAAAGTATGCTTTCAGGTTACTTGAAACAGATCATTTCATGGATCATTTCTGAGGGGTCCACAGAAGTAAAAACTTATGCAATTATGCATAAAAACTTATGCATTTTAGATTACTGCTCTGAATTCTGTAACTCTTCTGCACATCTTTTGGAGCCTGAAAATTGGAACAAGTTGGAGGCAACTGTAATAAAGGATAAATCAAATAATATGAAGTATTTTGTTCTTAAATTTTAGAATAGTTTAAAAGAGTTAAAAATCTCTGTTCTGTAAACAGTGTGAATATATTTTATTAAAGAATTTTTTTTTCTTTTTTTTTAAAGATGGTTTGGAGTATTTTATTTTTATTTAAGTAATCTGAAGACATTAGCACAAGAGTTTCAACAGATGTAGAAGTATTTAGCATCAAACTCTTATGTTGTAATTTAAACCTGCTAGGGATCTAGTTTGTGCTTTTAAGTCTATTCAAACTGCTATAGTTCAAAACATCGGTTGATAATATAATATACGTGCTTTTCTTGTGTATCTCTTGCAAGAGAGATTTGGAAGTATTAAGGTCACTGTTTTTTTTTTTAACTCTTTGCATACATACCTTCTTCTTAACTCCAGAGTAGAAAGTAAGAAGAGATGAGTTGTTCTGTTGACCTTGGTGGACTTTGACTCATGAACTTAAAACTTCAGAGAAGCTGTTGAGTGGGCATGTGCTACTCTGATTCAAGATCTCAGTCCTGCAGATTGTTACCGATTTTGACAAGTCTAATCGTCAGGCATTCATATCTGAAGAGTTTACAAAAACTTTGGTTGCACTTCAGCCTCAGGAAACAAGACACAGGGCTGTTTTTCTGTGTTTCAAATCAAATTTATACATATGAGTTCCTTTCATATTGGCTAATGGAGCATTCTGAGCTGGATGTACTTATAATAGAATTAGCAATTGTAGTAATTCCGGAGATTTAAATGCAGATCTGTTATCTTTAGCTAAAGCTTCCAAATTTTTAGTTATGGACAAATGCTGGGGCATTTTGGGGAATCCTCATTATGACTGTGTGACTGGGGATAATACTGTCACTGCCTAGATGCTAGCATGTATGCTGTAAAGTTGAAACATAAGAGAGGGCAGAACAGCTATTGCAGTTCCCAGATTGTCTCAGCTTTACCAGAATAGCATTGTGGCACTTCCTTGCAAGTTTAAAAAGATAAGCAATGTCAAGCACACTCAGGGATTTTACCACCTTAAAATTGTTACCAATATATTGCGGTTCTCTTGTTTGTCTTGAAATGCTAATGTACTTAACCTGTTCTTTTCTGATGTTGAATGAATTTAGCATGACTAACAGTGACTTACTGCAAGAGGGGTATTTTGCCTATAACTCCTTGAAACTGATGGCTTGATCGTGGGGTTAGGTCTGCTTCCTATATGCTTCACTAGTTGTTGCCTGAGCATGGGCTGAGACAAAGTAATTTGCTTTGCTTTTGGATCAGTTCCAGACACTTTTCTGGACATCCCTTGACCACTTGCCTTTCGGCTGTCCACAGAGATACATGCTGTGGCCTGTTTTGGTCAACTTAAAACCAGCCAGACAATGAGCCTCATCTTCAAATTGAATTGCCTGGTACAATTACAGTGTAGTACAATTACAATTTATCACCTTGTAAGTCACTAGTTCCACGGCAAATTTACAGTCTGATCCAGAATTTTTTTTGCCTTGTGTATTCCTTTTAATACAAGCATGGCAAATGTGAGATGTTGAGACCAAAACCTGAAAACAGTTATGCATCTTCATACTTTCATATATAAGTAAGGATTACTGAAGTCAGTGGGACTAGTTAGAAGCATAAAGCTTTGCATAGAAATGCTTGCATAAGAGAATCCTTAATTTGCTTTTGTTCCTTATGAATTGCTTGATAAAGTCTGGTGTATACATGTACATACACATATGTCCAGATTAACACATGTGCATATGTACATATGCAAAAGCTCTTCCAGCAGTGCCAAAGTAGAATTTCACCATCTTGAGCGTAAAGGAAAAACAAAACCAACTTTTTTTTTTGAAAGTGGTCAGATTATATTATTGGTAATTTGTCATTTAGTTTTGTTTACAGTCATGCTTTTTTTTCCAGTTCTGCTCAAGCTCTGGGGAGCTTGTTGACTGGGCAAAGATTATTCTGATTGAGACAAAATCTTCTTGGTGCTGAGAATACACTCCATGGCCTATTTCCTTATTTCAGCTTTCTCATTCACACTCTTCCTTTCATCCGTGGCAAAAAAAAAAAAAAAAAAAAAGAGGATTAAAGAGGTAGCAGGGTAGCAGACAGGGCAAATTTTCAGGTCTGACAAAGCCTGGGAGAATCATCAAATATTATTTCTTAGAGAAATGCAAGAAATATGCTTGACTCAGCAGTCTCACAGAATGTACATGCTGGTTTACAGAGATGGACTACTGGGCAAGAATTGCTATGACTGAGCTGAATTTCTCTAAGTAAGAAGTACTGGAGTGGACTCTCTGCTGGCCATTGAGTAGCTTTTGGATTCAGCTGGGTTTCTTGAACAGGGTTTGTAAATTAGCAGTGTTTCAAATATTTCAAAATGCTTCAAAATATGGGCCTGCTCATCCTTGGTAACTCTGATCATTGGTTTGCGCGTTGTGTCAGCAGCGCGGTGGTGTGGAATTAACTGAAGTTCAGGATCCCGAGTCTCCTGTTTCCTCAGTGCACAGAGCAGGGAGCTCATAAAAGATTCAGTATTAAACCTGCGTCTTAGCAGAACAAACACTACTCATTTATTCTACACTGAAAGAGGCAGACTGGGTCTAGTTTCTAGCTTTCGCATTATTGTCACCATGCTACGAACACCATGGCTGCTTCCTTTAAGCTGACAATTGAAAACGCCAATATTCCATACCTTAAAAATCTCGCGTTATCGTTTGTTGCATGGTTTTCCACTCATTCATGTTGCTCCTCAGTAACTTAGCAATGACTAGTCAAGATATGCACGCACCATATTGTTTTACGTGTTTGACCAGAACACTGACAGATTAATAGGAAGGGTAAATAGCGATGTACTCTGTGGTGGCTCAGTGTGGGCTGGCAGGATTGACTGCTGCCAGACTTTGTTGTATTTACACAGAGGAAGCCGCAGCAAAAGCCTGCTGGGGCAAGGTGACTTGGGTCATGGGTATTTGTTTCTCATCTGTATAGAAAACAATTGTCCTCTCAATGGAAGACAGCTTTTGGAAACTATGTGGTTCCACTAGTGGGGAAGCATTTGTACTTCCAGAGTACTAAATAAAATGCAGCTATAGAGTGGCAGATGCATTAAGTGTCCCCAGCACACGGCTTGTCATGTATAAGATTTTGAATTCATACACTGATATTTTCAACTATTTCTTTGATCTGTCCAGTTTAGGAGAGGATTATTACTCAGTTGCCATTGATTTTTTCCCCTGAAAATTCATCTATGCTGAATACCTTTTTATGATATCAATTCAAGAAGAATGTAAAGGGCTAAATTTGTCCATGAGATAACCACTTGTTTTATTACAAAAGATCATTATTTATAACAATTTCTAGAGCATCACCTAGGAAATTCATCTGGGATTGCATCTTTACAGGTTTAGATAATATAAATGGGACAATGGGACTGAGCCTCCAAGGTGGTTATAAAGTAGAAAGGCACCTAAGATACTATTTTGTGCCTATTTTCCAATGTGAGGTGCATCACAAAGACAGGTCAGGCGTAGTTCTGAGGTCTAGAGTGTGCAGTATTAGCTGCTACGACTGTGGAGAGTGTGTCCTGGGAGGGCTAGCCGGACGCCTAGACTAGATTCCTCTGGAAGACAGTCTTGGAGCCTCTCCAAGAGGTGAAGGCCCTTGTGACAAGAAGATCATATATATATAAATCACATATGTGTACATTTGGTGGTACTGTTAATGTAGCTGTGGCAATAGAGAGCTTGGAGGATGCTGAAAAACACTCTTAGGAAGCTGGGGAGACTACTTTTTGCCATGAACTCCAGAGGTGAAGGGACTTCCCACTGTGTCTGAGCACCACAAGATGTTGATTACATAGTGTCAGGAACTTCCCAATGGGCAAAGATTTGTCTAAAATTCACTGGTGGGAAGTCCTGCTGTCTATTTGGTCATTAGATATGATTTTATATTAGGTACAGTAGTGACTGGACAGCAATCTTGGGGAATGTCAGCCTCATGCTGTGTAGACATATGCTCAATATAATTTTATGTTGTCTTACATTCATGCAGTTGGCTTTGCTGAGGCAAAAAAAAAGAGCAGATGATTCCAAGGTCGCACTTCTTTGGATTCATGAGACTCACTAGAAATATTTTCCCGTGTCTATAAGAAAAAAATATTCATTGCTTACATATAATTCTGAACAGTGTTGACATCCCATAAGCAAATCAGCATGGGAATCAACCACCTATTGTTAAGATAATGTAAATATGTGACAAAGACTGTTAACTCTAAAATGGGAGGAAAAGAAAATTCCTGACCTTCCTTCCTGTAGTCTCCTGTACCCTTTCTCTGCCCCGGCAGAATAATTTACACTCGAGCGAGGTGACCATCAAGTGATCCAAGAGCGTGATGGCATGAGCAAGTTGCTGGCAGGGAAAAGCAGTGTGTGAATCTGCAAGGCCTTGGTGTCTCTGTTGTGTTCCCCTTACTCTGTGGTAAATACAAGAGCGTCATTCTCAATGGAAGTTGTGGAAGCCACTTTGCGTTAATTGCAGGAGAAAAGATTGTGCTTTAAGCAGTAATATGCTCTATATTCAAGGTCTAACTTACCTCCTTTAAGCAGTAATATGCTCTATATTCAAGGTCTAACTTACCTCAACATATATATTTTTTTTAATTTGGTATAGATGTAGTCTGTTTTGGTGGTGCTTTATATCGATTTCATATTGGTTCAAATGACTACGGAAGATTGTGATCCAAGAACTGGGCCCCACACTTTTTTTTCCTCCTCAAGTAGAATATTTGAATAGGTTAATGGTCACAATAAACCTGTAGACAGTTCAGAAACACATCATGATGTGACAGTGATTAGTTGCTGCCATTTGGTAATGGAGACAAGACTCTCTTTTTCCCTCATTTACAATGACCTCACCAGCTGTCACTCGGTCTTTTCAGTATAGGAAGAGACACTGTGAGACCTGTATGGGATGGAAAGGATTTCTGTGTTTGAGGCATATTAGGTTTTCCTGAAACTTTAAATTTAATAAGAATATATATTCAATACACACACACACACACATAAAAATATTTAGGCAATGCAGTTAAGGACAAATTAAATGTGGTGGTGCCTTAAACCTATTTCAAGGGTTCTGGGCTTGCAACAAATATATTCAACTTATTTAATGATAAAGGCATAACAGAACTGCATCACAAGGAATCTTAACCTTTATGGCTGTATGCCAGAGCGTATAGTCTGTAGAATCATCAAGAGAAGGAGAAATAGTGTCAAATATGCCCGTAATTAGGTCTTACCTCATATTGTGGGTTAAATACTGGAAAATGTGTAAGTTTAATGGTGTTTTTATTCTTTTTAATTTCTTTTTGTTTAATATGGAGACCCCCCGTCTCTCTCTCTCTCTCTCAGCAGCTATTGCAGTATGTTCTTGCTGGTGTCTTCCTCCCATGGGATAGGCTTAGGCATCCCAGGAATGGCTGTGGCTCCTGAGTCAGGTAACCAGCCTTCAGCAGCTTGTTTTGCTGGAGGCTCCAGGGTGCTTTGGTGCCTCGGCTGGACAGGTTGTTCGCTTAAGCTTCAGCAAAAGAGTTCACGGTGTGATGAGTTAGTGGTGTGACCTTAGGGCCTCCCAAGCATCTCCCAAGGTTGTTGTTTATATAGGGCCCACATTTTTAGAAGTGTGTGACTGAAAGAGATGTAGCACCTACGTTGTAAACAAAGTATGAGACATCTGAGATTCTGGGAAAACGGGGCTTATTAGAGAGATCACAGGCTTGGCTTTTGGCTGTCTGGATCAGTACTGACTGATTGTTAGATGCTCTTCTCTACTATACCATATTTGTGATGGATGTTCTATATTATACAGAGTGGGTTTTAGCAACAGCTATACATTTATGATCGCTAAATAATAGAATAAAGCACAAGTTATATTTTACTGTTATGATTTGCTTTGCTTTGTAGGGTGTATATTGCAAAGTTAACTACTGTTAAGGGCTTTACACAAGTGCTTCTGAAGCATCCACATTATTCCAACTTTTCGAGGCTTTGTTTTTAATGTACAAAAAAATAGGCAACATGAACTGGCATTGTCAAGGTATCTGTGTGAGCTAGGTACTTTGTCCCCACAGAATAAAAAGAGCCTTGTGCAGAAGGAATGTCTACTGGTTTGTATAAACAGGAGCATAAGCATGTCGTATGCATAAAACAAACAAATGAAAAAAAAACCCACAAAATTAAAAAGCACCTCAGGCATTTACTTAGCTCCTTAACCCACAACCAACCTCAGCTCAGGCAGCAAAAAGAATACAGCACCCAGCCGTACACAAGTGCAAAGGATGCTTTCTATTGTACGATTAATAATTTAAGGCCAATAAAACATGTGGATAGAAGTTTATTAGCTCTGAAAACTGCAGACAAACGCTTCTGAGTTGCTAATAGGTGAAATCCCTAATGATACTTAGGTGTTTTTGCGTATTTCTTGCCAGGAAGGAGTGTAAAATTGATGATTTACTTTGATTTTTCATAAACACAAGCTGCCCCTGCCATGTTTTAAAGCCCTGACTCCCATAAATTATCAAATCCACATTTAAATGGGGGCGCTTGCACTGAAAGCAGCAGGAATGTCAGATTCTCAATGGAGGCACAAGCCTAAGCGTTTGCAGGAGGGTGGCAGCACACGGGAGCTTTCAGTACTGCCATACCAAGGCTTGCCAGAGCACGTATCAAGATGCTGGAAATCACACTGGCAAGGTGGGGGTACGCAGCGGAGTTAGTTACAAGAGACAACAGCAGTGGAAGAGAGACAAGGCAGGAAAATCAGTGCGAAGGGGCAACAGGTGCTGTAAGAGGAGGAGCAATATAGTCTTTGTAAGAACACAGGCAATACAGAGCTATAAGAAGAATTGGTCATGATCACTGGCACATTTTGAAAGATTCAGAGTTGGGGAAGGGTGTACCACATTTCAACACAACTCGGTAAGGGTGTTTTTTCTGGAGTAGTCTTCCTGTTTACTAGTAAAGACAGCAGAGAGGGGGCTCCACATATGGAGTCCCTCTTTAAAAATAGGGCGAGAAGATCTCAATAAAATGGACTGCACTTGAATGATTAAGCAATTAAATCTACCATTGGGGTTCAAGGTGAAATATATAATCCAGGAATAGAATTACTGGAGCAAATCAGCAGAATTGCAAGTAAACCTTTTAGATAAGAAAGCCCTGCTACACAGACAACCGGTCTCACTTTAAAGTGAATACTTTGGCGTTATTGCCACTCTTCTGCTTTGCTGGAAAGCCTGTCCTTGAGCTCATGTGCAAACCTGTACTTTTAGGGTTTAGTAGCAGCCTCCAGCCCCTGCTGAAGTGGAGCATCTCTTTGCACACTGCAGTCACACTCTTCTGAAAAACCTTACAGTGCTGCTGCTCGGGAGTGTCAGATAAATAATCCTAGCCTGATTACCCAGCCCTTTCTGTCAATATGACAGTCGCTGCTGACATCAAAAACACTTGTTACTCGAGCGCTTCTTCTCTGAAGACTGAAAGTAACCCTGCTCTTCTCCCACAGAGCAAACATTATTGATAGCTTTCTGCCACAGCAGTTTGTGCAAGTCCTGGAACCCAATCAAGATTTGTTAAAGAGGATGGGTTGCTCTCCTTTCCAAGTTGGGAGATTTTTTTCAGGAGCTTAGGAGCTTTTATTTATTGCAGTGTGCCTCTAAGCTAGACATAAGACAGGCTGTTGTTTGGAAGACCTGTTTGCTGTCTGTTTCCAGGTATTTTTGTAGAGCTTCCTTGCTTTTTGAGGGTGTTAATGTGTGTTATTAGGGGGGAACCAGTAAAAGAATTTTGGTTTCTGTATGGAACTCTCCCTGCTATTATAGCATTTATAGCAATGATATCAAAGTTCATTCACACTGAAATTTCCCAGAAACAATATTGCAATTAGGAAGCTTTTTTTTTTTTTGCTTTTTTTTCTTTCTTTCATTTTTTTTTTTAAGTCATGAATTTGTTTGCTTTTTTTGACGCATTTTTTTGAGGGATTCTCCGTGTTCCCAGCTTTGAAATGTGTGTAGGTAGAATAATAAATGAAAAACAGAAAACACATGGCACCATTCACAGTATGCATAAAGGCCAAAATCCAGGTCATCATAAAGAGCTGATATTTTCATTGAACAGACAGTTAGGGAAAATGAGAAAGTTTCATTCAAAATCCAGAATTATTCCCTTCTGCCATCAGTTTTGTGATTTATTTGCTTGTTGTTCAGAGTATCAGCTTCTTCAACAAAAGTTACATTTTTTGAAGGCAGACGTGATGAAAATCTTCACTGAACTCCAAGTTGATTTTCTGCCTTTGTTTCTTTTTTTGTGGAATATGGAAAGGAGTAACCGGAATTGCAGACCCCGTTTGCTTACTGTACTCAACTTTTCTTGGGGAAGCAGGACCAAAGACTTTGTGCATGCCAAAATTATGGTGCTGAATTATGCGAACCTTTCCCCTCTCCTGAATTTCCATGTCGAGGGCGCGCACAGCCCAGCAGAATCAATCTCACCGCCACCGAGCGATGCACCAGTCCGACGCTTTACACGTCCACGTCTCACTCCCTGCTCACCAAAGTGTGCTACGTGCGAACAAAACAAGAGGAACCGCAAAGAACAATTATAGATCTCTGCCAGGCTTCTAGCACTGGAAAAACCCGATCAAAATTTCTCATCTGACTGTCCTAAAGAGAGGAAAAACACTTATCTTAAAGATTCATGATCTGAGAGCCTGATAGAATCGGCCGTTTCCATAGAGCTGGGCCCTAGATTTCCCTTTAATGTAATTAAGCCTGAAGATTTATGAATACAACAGGCCAGAACTTGATCCATGTTCATTTTCAATTACTGCAGTGAAAGGCCTCCATCCAGATGTCTCTATTTACAGCATTCACAGAGACAGGACCAGGGGTCTGGGGGGGAGGGACCGCAAATTGTCACACTTGTTAATTCTTCACTGAGGACACTCAGCAGAGGTCTTGGCTTTGACCCTGCTACAAAAGATGGGGGTCCGCTGGAGCAAGTGCATCAATGATTAGGGGGCTGACCCACCGACCCGCCGGGGTCACTCCCTCGGCTTTGTAGGTATTTGGGTGATAATGGGGCTCCATTCCTTATTTTTATTTCTGTTACAGTTCTGGGGCACGGGAAGAAAGAGACTGGCTCTGATGTGAAAGACAAACATACATAATGAGAGGATCAAGCTTCCCTTGGCAACAGTAACTACTATGAAATGCTACAGGGGAAATACACAGTACTTAGTGACCCACATAATCAGGCCTATTTTAGTAGTATTGTTTTATTTTTCTTTTGAAGCCTTTTTTTTTCTTTTTTTTTTTCTCCGTGTTCCCAGATTCATAATTTAGTTCAACTAGCAATATTAGAGCATGGTGCCTTTTCCCTGTTACCAGACCTAGCCTAATGCCCTAGGTAGTCTTTTCATCATGAGCATGGTCGCCGGTACAATATCAGCTATTGTACTGTCTATGTTTATTTTTATTCCAGTTCCACAAGGCTTCTAGACTCATGCAAGACTTTTTTTTTTTCTTTTTGCTTTTAAAACACTTTCAGAAAAATAACTGAAGTGCCACTGTTAAGAGAAAAATGTACCTTTGAAATAGCGAAACATAGCATCATTCTTTGTATATCTTCAACAAAGGTAGTGAACCACTACGAGTTCTTAAAAACAGCAGCCTCACTCATAATGCTGTTTCTGTTTTTACAGCATATGAACAAGGCTGTCACAGCATAATATTGTTTTCACTGAACTATGATTGCATGCCATAAATTAAAATATCTTCATTAAAGCAAATCTTTTACAGTTTCTCCAAAAGGCTAGATTATTTCTCAAAATAGCAGAAAATGTTTTCCTCCATTAGCATTTCGAAGAGATTTGTTTCTTTTGCCTCCTGAAGCTGTACCTTTTTGTCTTGAAGATAGGTTTAGAGGTTTTAAAGGAATTTGAATGAGCTTTGCCAACGTAAAATTGTGAGCAAAACCAAACACTCTGAGCATCCTCTCTACATTTAGGTGGGGTGGTGAATGAAAGCTGTGCGAATACTGCCCAGGAAGGCTTGTTACACGAAACTAGCTGTAAAATAAAAACAAATAGCGGAGAAGAAAAATTGGAAGAATTGATGCCAGGGCAAATATTGAGGTTTTGTCACTTATCAAGATTAAACTGAGAACTAACTAGAATGCCTTGGTTGTAATCTTTGTTATACAAGGCTGGACCCTTGCTCAGCTGACTGCAGAGTTAGAAACTGAATGTGGTTCACACTGGACAATTGCTTTTATACTGAGATATATCATACTTTAGCATTTGCTCCCTCATTTGTTTTAGCAAAGATTGCACCTTGGACTTATTACACCTGTGGATCTAAGTTTAATTGAAACAGATGTGTATGGTGAGTTTCCATGCTGACACGGACAGACAGCACTCCTGCTCAGGAGAGCAAGGCACATGCATCAGTTCAGGGCCTCTGCACCTGATGTGCATTTCCTACATATCTTTGAGGAGGAGAGTCTGAGTCCTCTCTAATGCTCTTAGCATCCTATCCCAGGCAGCCACTCAGAGGGAAAGCCAGGAATTGCCGTTACATGGTATCAGGGAGGGCGCAAATTGTTTGATAATGCCGAACAACAGTAGAGACAAACTTCAAGATTTTTGCTACTGCTTATGGTTAGAGGAAAAAAAAAAAAGATCAGCATCCTCAATAGGAAAATTTGTGTTAAATTGATCCTACTGAAACCATCATGGCCAAAGGGATGGAAGGAAAGGTAAGAGGAAAGAGAAGAGAAGCATATTGCTTCTAATTAATCATCCAGTTCTAACTCTTCCTCTGTAGCATGAACGGGGCTGATGCTTTTTCCAGCTATAATTTAGCTTTTTTAAGAAACAATCATTTTATTTTCACATAGAAAACAGGGTTTTTTTATGAGCTAGTAAGCATAGCTGAAAGTATGTGGCTTGATCTTGCTGCTCTCATCTATTCCATTCGTGGCCTGTTTAGTCTAGAGAAGACAGAGGGCATCTTATTAGTGTATACAAATATCTTCAGGGAGGGTGTCAAGAGGATGGGGACAGACTGTTTTCAGTGGTGGCCAACAATAGGACAAGAGGCAACAGCTACAAACTGAAACACAGGAATTTCCACTTGAATAAGAGTTAAAACTTCTGGAATATGGGAAGAGGCTGCCCGCAGAGGTTGTGGAGTCTCCTTTTCTGGAGATCTTCAAAACCCACCTGGATGTGACCCTGTGCAATGTTCTCTAGGTGTCCCTTCTTGAGCAGGGGGTTTAGACTAGATCATCTCTGGAGGTCCCTTCCAACCTCAACCTATGATTCTTACTTCACTTGTGGTCAGGAGGAAGGATCAGGGTCTACTTCCAAGCTGCCATAGCAACACTTTCCATCAACCTAATAAGCTCTGTTTAGGTCTCATAGAATGCCTTGTACTGGGCTGCTTGAGACTGAGCCTATAAAAAGTATTTTGGAAGCCCAGCTTCAATGGCATGTGATTAACAACGGCAAGTGTAGAGAGGTTCTTCAGCAGCAAGTATCCTGTTTGGTTTCCATGTTGCTTTGCTCAGTTGTTGTTTGTATTTTGTGTCATTCTATGTAGATCATCCCAAACAAATTCTGTGATTTTTTTTTTAATGCAAGAATAGCAACTGCACAGTTTGTATTTCGTGTTGATTAAAATATTTATATGAGAAAAGAAACCCTTGGTTTGGATGAAAAACTGTAATATGAATGTGTTGGAAAACTAGGTAGATGTGTATTATTTAAAAGATTTGTTTTACTGGGAAAACTTAATTTCACTTCACATTATTTAACGTCATAATTAAATATGTTTAAATCTTGAATACAGTAAGTAAAAAGCATACAAAAGTCACCCTTTTTTCCTTATGGAGAAGCAGAGATGGGCAATGCATCTCAAGTTTCTCTTTGATGGAGGATGGTTTTGAAGCACACTGTGTTGGCCACTACTAGTAAATTGGTGTTGGTGTTGCTGTAACAGTCTGAATGTTGCTCTCTCTCCAAGAGTCACTTGTATTAATATTTGTAGGAAGAAAGTTTGAGAACAGACGCTTGAAGAGTCACACCTCTGCTAGGGTCAGTAGGGTGCACTGACTTATATCAGTAAAAATCCTGCCGTTGTCTTTGCAACAATGGCCTTACCTCTCAAGACTTCAAAATATAGGTTCCCGCGTTTGAAACTCAATAGGTTATATATTTGTTTATTTCGTATAGGACATGAAGTATTGTACTTATAAAAAGTAAGTGCTTTTGGTATCCTACCTTTGCCTTTCCTGATATATTGAAACATTTCTGACTTATTTTTATACCATAAAAACGGTTTAAAAGGTATCAAAGGTATCATTTTGAATTACATTGCTCCAGTGCACTTGAATTTTAAATGCAGTTGATATTAATGCAGACAGTTTTCTTTGACTCTTGCTTTTGGCTGATGAGAAAGCACTCTCCAGAGGCACGGTTTTCAAGGCCAAACATATAAAAGTAACACATTTAGGAAAAGGAGCTTGGCATTTGGGTAAAATTTAGTGAAAAAGAGTTGCAAAAATTTTGTGGTGGGAGCTGGCCTGTGAAAGCAGCTGTCCAAAGCAAAGAAGCTAATGGGTGTCACACTGCTTCTGGTCTTGCACAGCCTTGGCGAGTTGCAATTTCCCCTGCCGTACAGAGCAGAGGAATTCAGATCCTGGGCTGCCTGATGTGTCCCTCATCCTTGTCTCGTGCCTGGTGGTCATCAGCCTTCAAAGAACCTCAGGTGCTTCTGTCTTCTCTTTTCACATGTACCAGTTTGTGATTTGGGACTTTCTTGGGCTACACTTTTCCCTGTGTCTGGAGGGAAGATTTTGAGGTTAACATAGGGAAGGAAAGGTACAGCTAAGCTGTGAAGGGAAGGAGGTCTCCTACTGTTGTGTCTCATTCTGGCTTCTGGAAATATACCAGTAGAGATGGAGACCTCAGCAGTATTTGCTTCCACAGCAAAATTGGTTGCGACAGTTGAGGTCCCAGGTATATCATAAGTTTAATGAGTGGACTTAACTTGAACTCTCTGAAGTGGACAGTGGGATCACTCTCATTACAGATGGGATTGCACCTATCCTTTGCAGGTTCAAACCCAAAGTTGATGGGCCAGAATTGCATGTTTTGTTTGTACAGTTGAATTTACCATGTGGTGAAATGATCTCAGATGAAGTAAGCTGCTTTATTAATAATCTTCCCTTCTCCCCCATACGTGGCTGAATTCTATTCCAGGGTGACTTGTGTTCATCCTAGATAGTCTCAGCAGTGAGATCTGGTTGCTTTACTCTCTCTGGCAAGATAGTGTAAAGGCCTGAGAGTGTTAAGAAAATACCATTTACCACAGGCACTTCTGACTAATGCCAGTATGTAGTCTGTTCCTCATTAACCATAAATAGTAATGGCATCTTGAATTTTCTTATATGGAACAGTTGTGATCATTTTTTTCAAAAGATTATTTTCTCCTTATTGTTGTTTATCCTTTAAAAAAAACCTGGTTTTATGCCTGTAATCACATTCTTTGGCTGTCCTTAGGCCTCTGGAGTATACAGTCCTCTAGTTTGTCCTTTTCAGGATGAGCTCATACCCTTGCAGAAAATACCTGAGAAAAATCACTTGACTATCATCAGGACTGGGTGGATAATATTCAGGCTAGCATTTAATTATTTTTCCCACTGAATGCTGCTTCTCCCTGAGGATTTTGAACACGGGGTCTTGAGACACAGCACGGAAGGTTAAGATAGACTTACAAAATCTGTTGAAGTGCTAGCAAAGATGCCTGCTCTGCTTTCTCAAACAAACCACACCAAATAACCTCCTACATGAGGTATGAATGAGTTGCTATTGCAGGAAAGATGAAAGATGTTTTATATTCAGTGGAGTAAAAAAAAATCATAAATTGACCAGCTCCTGAACCTGGCAGCTGAGCCGTCCTTTCTGGAAAATGTATTTCAAAGCAATTAGTATTAAAAAACTCTACTTCAAGCAAGGTGAGTGTAAGCCTGAAGGCCTTATTCACTTATTGACTCTTCAAGTCTCCTAAATGCTGAAATGTTTGTGTCTTTGAAATAGCCTTGAATCCAGTGTCATGAAAGCGTGACGAGTGTTTTGCTAACCTTTACACTGAACTGTACAGAGCTGCAGATTGCTGATTACTTTTAAGTACTTTTTCTGACTTAATGAACTGTGCTTGTTCTCATCCTTTTTTGTTTGTTTCAAAATATGCTTTTTATTAAAAAAAAACCTGATAGAGTAGGAAGCTTGCATTTTGTGCAATTAAAGTAACGTAATTGCTGTCAGGAAGATGGTTTTAGCTTACTCTTAGAATAGGGCTGGGTAGGGAGTTTGCTGTCACACCGTGTACTGACGCCAGTGCTCCTTTCAATATTCTATATAAGAGCTGGAAAGTTAATTAAAATAGAAAATCATCAATGCAACTTCATTTTAACTCAGATGCTGTTGATCACCTGTATTTTGTTTTTCTCTTTGCGAGGTTAGATAAATGAGACACCACAGTAGTTAAAATTTCAAACCGCATATTTTGCTATGAGGTTTCAGACTAAGTTTATTTGCTGCCTAGGTAACAAATCCAGATGTGGCACTTGTCTATATATTTTACTGAATTATGTGGAACAAGCTGAAGACAAACACAGGAGACCGTGCTCTGCTAAAGTGTACGCTGTGGTATCCCAGTGCGTTACCAGGGAAAATAAATATTGTACTCCTTGTCATTTGGATTTGCCTGGAAATGAAACCAGAAGCTTGGCATTTAGACATGAATAAGTGCCTGTATGATTTCCATTATCTTTAGTTGACCTAAGATTGTTTTACTTTAGAAAGTAATTGCTTTGTGTATTGATTAAAGCCTCATGACTATAGTGTTTCAACAGAAGAGCAAATTTAAGGACAGGGAAGAATAGGATTGATTGCTGCTGCTAGGAAAAAACCAGCAAAAGTAGTTTGTGTCTTTTTATCTCTGATAGCTTTAATCTTGGAACCTGTTTTCTAATTGTTAATCAGTTTAAAATGTGTGCTTCTGAACCGTAAAGCTGACCTTGCTGCTAGAATTGATACAGTTATTGATAATAGCTTTTTAAAATTTTGCACATCAGTATGATATAGAGATATGCCGTCTTGGAAAAGCATATCGAAGGGCATTTTCCAGTGAATAATTCATCCCACAAACAAAAGCGCCAATACTTTGTCACTAAGGGGATTACTGAAGAAGAAACAGTGCCCTGCCATAACATATCTTTTTCCAGGCTGTTTAGCATGATAATGGCCTGAGATCCAATACTATAGCTTTTTTTTCAAACATATAAAAAATCCTATTTTAATTAGGTTAATAATGAAACTAATATTCACAATAAGACTACATTGTAGCTAAACTTTCTTAGATTTCAGTGGAAGGTTTTGCAGCATTTCAGCAAATTACCCTCCCCTTCCTTAACCTTGCTAAAACCCAGACAAATAAGTGATCTGAGAAGGGCTGGAATCATCTCTCATTTTTAGCGAATGGCTCAACTGTGAGGATTTTTAGTAACTGTGATTGCAGGCTCCCTCTCTGAGAGGGATCCAACCCCCTTAGGGCTGGATCCAAGCCTTCCTTCTTCCTCCCTGGTGTCCAGGGTGGAATCACAGCGCTGGTGTTGCACTAAGGGTCCTTCATGCAATAGAAAGCATGCGGGTGGCACTGGGAACAGAAAGGGTCATCTTGATTTGGAGCAAAGAGGTGGGGAGCATCCTGGCCCTATTGGAATCAATAGGTGTTTCACCATGGATTTGGATGGGACCAGGTTTTTATGTGATGAGGTTATCAATCAGTAAGGTATAGGGTGCCATCCTGTGCTGGATCCAAAGGAAACTGCTGACAAATTTCCTAAGATGGGAATGTCCAATGGAAAGCAATCTACAATGCAGGATGCAACAGAGACATACTCAAAAGCATGAAGGGCAATAGCTGAGAAAGGAATAGGTCAGAAACAGTTTTTTAAACTAATACTTTCACAAAAAACCACAAGTGCTACCTCCTATTGCCTGAAGTTCTTGCACTGTAAAAGGATTAAATGAAACTGGAAAGTTATACAGCTGACTTCTCATCACTAGAAGGAGAAAGTGAATTCCTGAAGCAAACATTAATATGGATGTGAGAGCCTTAAACATATTGTGAGGATGGCAGAGTAGTAGTAGATATTCTGAAATATTTGGAATTGCACAGGGTTTCCATTAGACACTTCAGGTCAAATCCTGTCTACTCTGTGTGTTTTGGCAGTCACAGAGCCTATAGTGTGCATCTACAGTGATCAAAACAACCCAGGGGAGGATCCTGAATGAGTTCTTTCAACCTACTCAGTAATTTTGCTTGCTGTATTGGTGATTTAAATTTTGGTTCATACATCTATGATAATAGTTCTTCTATAATGCAGAGAAATATAACAGAGAAATACTGAGAATATGCTGTATCTTCAATATGGATCTGTAGCCTGAATTATCTTTCAGTTTTAGAGACAGTTGTTTAATGGTTGTGCATTTGAGATGCTCCATAAGGTTAATACTAAATATAAAAAAGCGCACATCTGTCTGCCCTTGACAGCAATGAATCTTAAGTAGGTTTGCAAGTTATTTATGGGTATCAAAGTGATGTTCCTATTGTAGATCAAGAGCCATAGTGTGCTTCCCCTCTTTCCTGCTTTCCCCCTTGCAGTGCCGTAAATCTAACTTCTGCCCATCCTATTGTTAGAAGAAAAGCAGCCATATTGTGCTGATTGCTATTAAATTAAAGCAGAAAGGGAGGGAAACAAATGCGGAAGCCAATCTTACCAGCAGGGATACCACTATCTTTTATTTTGTCTTTTGGGGGTCACAAAGTCATGGCAAGGAGGCTGACCTCTGATAACCTTTTCAGTGCCGCAGCATGCAGTTTCTTTCGGAAGAACTTAATTAAACACAACTGAAGTTCCCAGCTAACATTTGTTCCTGAAAAGAGTCTTCTTTGATTGGTGTTTTCTGGTGAGGGGACAACAGAGATGCTGCTTTTGTTCCTAGGAGAAAAGTTAGCATATGTTAGTTAAGGATTTGTGATTTCCTATAGTGCTGGTTCCTCCTGAAAATTCACGAGGGTTCTCAGCCACCATGGATGGCTCACAGCAGTGCAGTAAAAGCCCACTGAACAAGTTTAAAACAGATTAAAAACTAAAGGAAACTGCTCCTACTTATTGAGAGTTATTTGTGGTACTGTAGTTGGTCTCATCTCTGTGATACTCACAACATTTGATATGAACCATCCCATATGGAGCATGTAACTGCTAAAACTTGACTGCAAAGCTAAATGAGATTTACTGCAACAAGATGAGATTTATTTAGTCTTCTGTTGCGGGAAATGTTTGCAGCACAGGAGGCAATAAGCAGCTTTAATAGCATAGGGTACAAATTCAGAACATGGATTGAATTAGGATAGCACCTGCCGGGTGAAGTGTGTACTGTGAGAGTAATGCTCTTTTTAGTGCAAAAATCAGATCTGGAAATGAGTTATCTTCTGTATGCTTTTTTTAGTTCGATCACATAGGCAATTTATAAGCGTAATCGGTAGCAGAACATTTAACTAAAGAGAAATGCTGTTAATGATTCTTGGAAATAGAGCTAGATTTTGTATGTTGTGTTTGTTGAATCTGTTAGAAACAGGAAGCATTACCGATGGGTCTCCTGATGTAATTCAGGATGTGTGAGCATCTGTATGAGTCTTTAATGGAGACAAAATAGTACTTTTATGGCAGCAGCAATGGGCAGGGAAAAGTCCTTTCCGTTTTGCAAGTGGCACGCGTCGGAAGTTGGCACCAGTTTGGTCATCGACTTTGTACTGACATGGGAGATGATGTGGCACCACACTGTTGATTATAGTGTGATGGGGCATGGGAAGAGAAGGGGGTAAAGAACTAGACACATGAGAGGAAAGCTCCTCTCTCCTTTGGCAACTCCGAGCTGAGCAGGAATTCACCCATTCTCTGCTTCTCAGTTGTCCTTCTCTTTTTGTCTCCAAGCTTTGTCACCATGTGTCCATCTCTTGTGGCAGAGACATGCAGGTGGTGTCTTCTGGGGCTGTATTGCCTCTCACTGAGGCTAGGGCACCTTTGTGCCACTGAATGGGTGCATAGAGCATCTCTTTTCAGGACAGGGGCCATGCTGAGCAGAAATGATGCAGTCAGAACTGCCTAAAGAGATCAGGTTACCAACTCATTAGCGGGAAAGTGTCCTGATAACTGTAAAATGAGCTTCCCTATTCCCTCATTTCTAGCATATAATTTGCTAGGTGGTTTCATTTATTAGCATATATTCAAGTGTGTGGGCACTTGTATGGCTCTTTCTTTAAGAAACAAAAACATTAACCCTCTAGTACACCACCTGTTTGCACTTCATTTTACACTGCGAGGGGTTATTTTATTGGCTTCATTATTTAACTTTTCATTCACTTTTTTCTTTATTAACATGCAGACTGCAATCTGATATCTTTCTGCTAGATATGGACTTTGTTTGTCATTAATACCATACTTATGGCTGTATTTCTTTATTTAAAAGAAATAAAGCTTTTTTTTTTAAATATCTAGTCTTTCTGTCTACTCTTGGTCTGTGTCTCTGTCCTAGTGGCTTTCCAAATGTACTTGATTTAGCTTTTCAATATGTAATTAATGCCAAACAAGTTAATTGCTTTACAAGTGTCCAAAATTCCCTCATTTCATTTCTATTCATTTGTCAACCTTCATTATACAGCCACTGTTCCACATAAACACGAATGATTGTTAATGAATGCCTAATGTCGTATTCATTAGAAAATCAGGTTAATGGCTAGTAATGAATATCTGAGCTACTTGTTACTTTCAAGTATGTTTTTCTCCTTGTTGACTACAATACTTCTTTAATCTACAAAGAAATCATACCTGTGTATTAGGCCAATTGAAACACGATGAGGTCAAACCTTTGCAAAACCCTGCAGCCCTTGCCATATTGCAGGTGCTTTCTCTTTAGATGAAATGTTATTGTTACTATACGGCAAGTACCAAGTATGGCATATAGTAATTCTAACAGCGTATTTCTTCCTGTAGGAGGATATGGGGCAAAATCTAAACCTTACACCCTGCCCTCCATGTTCTAAGGAACTAAGGTTCTTCAACACAATTAAGCACTCATTTTGGAAGCAGAGATAAATTTTATAATAATTAAATATTCACAAGCTAACATTATTTCACATACATGTGTCTTTCCATGTGCTATTAGAGACTGATACAAAGGAATAGATCTTATATATATTAGACCACAGGTCCTCAACTTGTGTATATTGTTTCATCTCATGAAGATGAGACATTATGTTGATTCATACAAAGGATTCTATGTTCAATGCCAGATGCATTTTGATGGGTTAAGCAGTCCTCGAGTGTTGACTATGGTATAATGTTTTAAAATGTTGCATTTTGACTTATAAGTTGAGTAAGTTTGATCGTAATAACATTTCCAAATACAAATGTATGTGTGTGTGTTAGTGTGCATGGACATGTATTTTTTCACAGATATTTTAGAAATAAATAACACTAAATAATATCCCATCTTTCTTTAAAAGGTTCTGCCTGCCAAGATGATTGGGCAATCTGAAGTAAAATGTCCCTAATAAATAGGCTGTATTTCATATTTTCTTTTATAAAGAGTTGGCTCATCTTTGTTTGCTATCACTTCTGCCATGGTAACATCAAGGCCTGGAGATCCTAGAGGCATTTGAGCTGGAACTATAGCTCTTGTGAGAGTCCAGGAAAGAGCATATCTTGTATTGTTGTATTGATATTCATCAGCAGCCTTCCTGTTCTGCCTTATTAGTTATTTAAGCAACTTCACAAAACATTGAACTATAATGGCGATGAACACAGTCCTGCTGGACACACCATGCACAACAGCTCTTTACAGTTTATAGAGAAATTACTCCCTCTTGGTATCTAAACCTTGAAAGAACACATTTACCTTAATTATAAATGGTGTGAAAAATAGTCCCCAGAGTTACTAAACAGATTGCTGTTTCTCAGAAATTGCAGACAAGTTTAAAAAAACAAACAAAAAAGTTAGAATTTAATTGGCCCTTCATAATGTTCCTATCAAACAAATTACACTATGAAAAAAATGACAGAATTTATGCAGCGAAGGACAGTAAATTGTATTTATTATTTAATAAAAGTTTTAGGGCCAGTATAATTCCCCAACGTATTGCCCATATGATGAAAGTCCCATACGTGTTGTAAGATTTTTCTGAATTATGACTGATATCCTAGGTTTCATTAACCCTCTCACAGTCTTCTCAGCACTTTGCAGGACTGAAATTTTTCTTAATGTATATGCCAAAATGTAAGCATGTCCTGAAGTGGCTGTTTGTTGGGCAAAGGTTGCTGAACAAGTTGCTAGAAACAATCACAGCAGAACGTGGTGTTACCTCACGGGAACTTTTTGCGGGTGGCTTTAGCGTGAGGTTTTTGTGAGTGGCTTTAGGGTACATGATGGGTTCCTGATTTTGGACTGGAAGGAGAAAGGCTTCCAACTAATGATTATATGCTGCTTTAATCTACTATGAGAGTGATACTGAGATAAGACTCTGATACCCAAAGTTACTTTTTTATGATTACCTGAAGAAGGTCAAAAATGTTAGCACATATATGTGGGGGAAATACTTTGTTTTTGCATTCGAGCTCAAATTTTGGGTCAGAGATTCTGGCCTTAAATGGCGCCTTCCTCTAGATTTAATGATTTAATGATTTAATGATGATTTAATTCCTAATAAATTTTCAGCTGAGTATTTGATTTCAGAAACTGTTTACTAGTGTGGAATATTTACAGAGGTGAGAAACCAGTTGAGGAAATCTGATCATGAGAGATCACCTGCCATGTTACAAAACAGTATAAGGCAGACCTCACCACCAGTTTGCGACCTGAACATCTTTTTACACCTGTTATACCTTTGAAGTCTCTTCTAGAAACAAGACATTCAGCCTGTAAAAACAAAATTCTAAAAATTTAGACTGTTTTTTAAATATGTGATAGGCTGTCCCTTACTACACTACCTGGGCGAGTGCAGCAGCCTTGCGAGATCGATACAGTTAGTCTCACAATGACTACTGCAGCATTTGATGCTGTTTCATGTGCTCTGCTCTCCTGGCACCAGTTCCCAGTGGGTCACACGCACTTCAGTGTTCTTCCCCAAAGCCTGCCCTTGGCAGAAATGGGGATGGCTTCTGTTTTGGAGACTGTTTCCTTTTTGACCTTCTCATTCGGCTGCAAGGAGGAGGAACACCCTGAGGAGCCCAAAGGGTAACCCACAGACTGCAGACAACGTGTATGCCTGGTAACTCGGTAGTATTTATGGCAACCTGGGAAGGGTTGGGACAGATGAGGGGCAGACAGCAGTACATGCAAAGGTCCTAGAGTGGCACGTGGAGTGGGTGGATAGCAAGGGGAACACACCGAAGGACATCTCTGCTGGACAAGCTAAACCTACAGGCTGAATACAAGGAAACATTCAAAAGGAAGCATGATTTTGGACTGCCTTTTTCCACCCACAAAATCAACTCATTTTTAACTCTTTCTGATAAGCCTTAATGCCACATCACTAGTTTACAACACACCCAAAGTCCCCGTTGTAGCTGTGGAGGGTGGTTTTGTTTATTTTTGTGTTGTTGTATTTTGTTTATGTTTTGTGGATTGTTTTCTTCCTTTTTTTTCATACTTAATACCTTGTATGGTGCTGAGGAATTACTATTTTGATCAGACTTAGAGCCTGTATTCTCATGATAGCTCTTGATCTTTTAACTGATTAAATTACCTCCCCCAATCGGGATTATAAAGCAACACAAATGACAACAAACAGAATTCCGAGTTCTGCTCTATCAGTGTAATCTTTAGCACCATTGCTAGTATTATCACCTTTTGCATTTACTATGGTATTCAGATGGCTCTATGAAGAATATTTTAGGAATATATAGATGTTGAAGCATTGATTTTATTATTCATCTGCTTTGTCAGAAATAAAATCTGTTTTATAAGTGCAATTTTCTTTTCACTAGAGCCACAAAGCACAAAAATTGCAAGCATAATATAATCTTTCTCTTTCAAATAAAAATAAATAGATGAGTTCATCAAGAAAATTGCTGACTTGTTATATTTTTATTCTTTCATTTGCTAATGATGCCATTTTTCGGTGACTGAAGCTTGAGCCCAGTGATTTTTCCTGAAACGTGTGCATGTACATCTATTAAATTAATGTCAGAGCGCTGGGGAAGATGGTGGCTGTAGGCCCCGGCTTTCTGTTGCCATGGATCCATTGGAGACCTCCCTGGCTGTAGCTGGTTAGGGCTTTGTTTAAACAAATAGGAACTGGACCAAAAAGGTTTTCGACTCTGTCATTTACATTTTAGCTGTTCTAATTGTCCTAATTTCCTTCCTATTTACTCTAAGTGGTTAGGAGGGTAAGCCTTCAGTGGCGGCCACTGTACTCTTCCAACACAAGCCCTAAACACTGACCACTTTTTTATCTTTTGTTTTCCTGTGCTAATCTGGCATTAAAATGCTGGGCCTGGTGATATGATTTAGCCCACATAAGTCTGACTCTGAGAGGCAACATAATGTGCCTTAGACACATACTCCTATAAAATATTCTGAACTAGCAGCACTGGAGTTGAACACTGGTTTTGCATTAATATATCCTAATTTGGACAACTTGCTTGAATTCATTGGACTATTTTAAATAGAGAAATACACCCTGCAATACATTCCAGTAGGTTAATACTGAACATGTTTTATAGCACACAGCCCTGTTACCTGCTACCTCAGACCACGGCAATGAGTACTGGCCTTTCCTGCAGCCACTATCGTTTTTATCACTGTGGATGGCAGTCATGGTGACAAAATGGCACTGAAGCTCTAGTGTTATATGCCCTTGATAAGCATTGCTGTGCACTGAGGAAAGGCTTGTCTCCATCCCTCAGCATAGTCTACTAGGTTTTCAGTGGGAGCAAATTAGCAGCTTTTTAATAGGTTGCCTCCTGTCGGTCTAAAATCCACCTGCGCTGGAGAATCTGTGCATAACTCTGCATGTTGCTCCTCTGTATCCACATCGTCTACATCTGACAGAAATGCTTCCCATCTCACACCATAGACCTTCCTTTGCGTGAATATGTAGAATTCTATCAGAACAGATATTAGATTTTATTTTCATGGAATCTAAAATGCTTTTTACATTTCTAAATAAAGGGACTTTAAGGTAACCTCAAGTGATGTATATACAGTATTGTTACTTTAAAGCCCTTTTTTCACTTAAGAAGATGAATTGCTTTAATATAAATGAATACAGTTTATATTTCTACATTTGAAAGCAGAATTTTATACTGTGAGGATGCATATTTTGACCTTCCTGTGGCTAAAGAGGTTTAACAGAGACTCAGTACTTAGTATAGGTACAAAGATAAGGGTTCATTAGCTTTTAGTAGTTAATAATTATTAATTACCACCTATGAATAACAGTGCTAATAACAAAAAGCCAGTTTGCTGCCTGTTTTCTATTTACTGAAATCTGTGTGAACTGGAAAGAAGGGCCCAACCTCTTTCACCTTGATTTCTTTTGTTCAGGTTATGACATATAGCACATTCAATGACAGCATCTAATTCTTCTTTAACATTAAGTGTAATCCAAAGGTTTCAGGTTGAGCACAGAAGGCACTTCAGTGAAGTATCACAGCAGTGTGGAAGGAAGGGCAGGACTAGGGTCATAATCCTTACTACCAGTTACCCCATTCTCTTTGACCATCAGAGTCCCCGACCGTGGTCACTTTCTGCATTTCTGTAGTCATAAGGCTTTTAGGGTGGAAGCAGCCAGGCACTAGAGCTGGTGGAAGAGTTAACAAAACTTAACAAAACTTAAGATGTTATTCCAGTGCGTTTTGCATATGTCACCGTAAAGCCCACATTTCATTGTGTTGATGCAGGAGTTGTTCCTTGCCACTTGGCTTGCAGCCCTCTCCTTTCCTTTGTGTTTCCACCCAGTGAGTCCTGCTGAAACCTGCTGAAAAGCTATAAAGAATGAAGCCAACATTACTGTGTTTAGCTGCTGCTCACTCAGCTTGGGCATGGCCCCTTTTACCTGCTTTCACTTCTAGGCTTTAAGGGCTTTGGGGCAGGAACTGCCACTTGTGCAGTTGCACACTTACAGCCTTGAGATGTCCAAGGTTCGAGATTGCACTGGTGACTCCAGTCAGCAGTGTATGTCTGCAGAGGTGAGTAGGGCTACCCTGATAGCTCTCTATGGGACCCAGAATAAAACAGTTTATTGGTGGGCAAGGTGAGTGGGACCTTGTAGTCTCTCATTTTTTTTTTTTTTTTTCTGCAGTGCAGAAGCTTGGGATTATCACATCCTCTGACTGCAGGGAGTCTGCTAGGCACTGACTGGCAAAAAAAAAAAAACACACAAAAAAACCAACTTGTCGCATTTGGTGCAAATTAGGACACTGCAAGGAGGAGAGACTGGCTTTGCTGGTGTGACTATGGCAATGTAGACATACTGGTAATACCCCCTAGTGGAGATTTAAGGCCTTCCAGCAAGAATGGGGGTTTGCTAGGAAATTCAAATGCCCCTTTGAAGCAACCTCAGGACGACTTTATCAAATAACCAAATGGCTGCTGATAGTCTGTGTGTAGCAGGTATTTTGCTGGTGTCTTTGTGGTCATAAGACAGTGTGGTTTATTTCTGAGATTCCTAGGCACTGCCAGTATATGGGCAAAGTTGTGCTGGGCATACCAAAATTTGCTGCATTATTCTTTCTCCTATTCAATTACAAGGGTGTTTTCCCCAGCTTCTCTGCAAGCTTCATAAAAATAAAATTTAGTGGAGATCTATGCTATCATGCTTATCTACCAATTTTATACATTACTTTGCATTCCTAAAAGCTGCAGGCAAATCGTTTGTTTAATAATACAGCAGATATAATTTTGATACTATTTTACAAAATGTTTTTCAATGCTCTAGATAGAGAAGCACTTTAACACATAATATCCCAAAGACTATATTATATTTTAAAATGAGTGGAAATCAAACCCCCTGTTGTTCTTACAGAATGAAAAAGGAATGAGAAAAGAGCAAGCAATGATGGCTTTTTAGTATTGATACTTAAAGTATCAATGCTGAGACTGCAGCCTTTTCAATAAATTACTCAGGTAAGTGCAATTACTCAGTTAAGTAATAAAATATGCAGTTATGTTTCTGTGACTTCAGTTTTTCTTGTATAAACCTTCTGTTTATCTTCTGTAAACACAAGGCCAAACTTTACTTCTGCTTACTTCCCATGATTTTATTCACAACCAAAAGGAATCTGAAATATGGGCCGGTTGTCTGTATCCTAAGGTAGTTCATTTGTCTAGAAGTTCCCTTTCTAAGGTGAAAGCGCCCAAGATTCAGTTGGAAACTGGAGTAATTCTGCTAACATCTAAGGAACTACGCTAGATTTACATCTCTGTCAGTGAGAAGTATAATTAGCCCTGTTGTGTTGCCTGCTTAAATTCCTTTGGGCTCAGCTTTTTAAATTGCTTCCTAGGGTTTTAGTCAGATAGGGTGAAATTAAAAAAAATGCTTAGTATTAGCTTAACGCTGCTTTCTTTGAAATTGAAACTTCTACTTTCCCTTTAAAGTAGAAATTTTGAAAATCCCCTCTGCACTGTGTGATTGCTGAATCCAATATGATTAATTATACATAAATGCATTTGTACACCATGTACAGCTTCTTAAATTTTGTGTGAATACAACAAAAATATGAGCTAAAGTTACTCTGTAAACACGAAAGTAGCTGTGTCAGATTAAGCCATATCAATTAAAAGATGCTGCTGAGTAAGACAACAGCAAATTGCTGGAACACTGGTCTAGTGGCAAGCTCACAGATAGTTCATCTAGTCTATGAAGAAAACTTCTTTTCAAGACAAAATCACATCTGTAAGGATAAAACAATATGTAATTGCAGTTTAGGACTGTGTGAGACTATTACATATTACATGATGTGAGGAAATAGCCAGCAGGGAACAAGACTGAGAGCAAAAAGAGTGCACAAACATTCCTTCTGGTGCAAATGACTCAAATTCACCTAACAGGCAGATACTTCAAGGCACTCCTATTCATGGGTTATACTCTGGAGGTAATTATTTCAGCTGTCATCCGAAAGGTAGACAGCCTACAAGACACAGACTTGCAAGTGGTTCACATATTTTTATTATAGAGCTCTGGAGTTGGGTATTCTAATGGCAAAATGTGTCATTCAGGCAGTCAGACCTGCATTGCATATAAACATAGAGCAAATATTCTGAACATCAGTATTCCTAACGTGAAAAGAAGGTGATGGCTTTTGTGATACTTTTCATAAAGAACTGCAGAGCAAACCTAGGTATCTCGGAGAGTGAGGTAAATCCCTTAAACTAACTATCATTGCTGGGAGACAGTCATCTAAGTTTTCTGCTGTAACAGACAAATTTTATATAGGCGGAGATATATATCTCATTGCAAATTTTAGCCTTCTGAAGTGCAAACTGAAAATAACTACTCTGAGTTTAACCTGATTCTAATCAATCAAATAGATGATCGGAGAGAAAAGGGTCGGAAAGCATCAGTAAAGGAGGGTCTGTGAGACTAGGAGACACTTAAAGACTGGCACAGGTAGGTGTTTTTTGCCTGTGGAATGCTGAAAGTGTTAGTGAGAAGTTAATGTAGCCTGGAGAACAGTAGCATGTGCTGCAAAGTCAAGAATTCTGCTGAATCTCTCCTTATTTCTATCTGTTAGAGTTCTGAATTTTAGTCCCTGTTTGTGTTCCTCTTGTGCAGGTCAGGATCAAGATGACAAAAATGGACTTGCTACTTCATGAGGAATATTCTCCTGTTCTTTAACAGATGTCACCCACTGAGTTTGTCGTAACCGATATTTAATTTTCACAGCAGGGTCTAGTGCAGAGAGATGGAGCACTAGCAGCTCTATGCTGTCTCTCGCATTAACCCTGCTTGACAGTGGAAGAGATGCATTGGAAATAAGATAAGGGATGAAGGCTGTTCCTTCTCTATTCTGCTTCTGATCTTCTGCTCTGCAAGTCAGAAATTGATGATCTAGTTAGGGGAGGGTTATCACAAGACAACAACCCCCCTGAAGGAGAACATATCTGAGAGAGCAATGTGCAGCAAACCACCTGAAAGCAGCCCTCTTCTTTTGACAAATTCTAAGATTTGACATGGATTTAACAAATAACGGAGGGTTATTCAAAAATACTTGATAGTTTCTGCAGTTGCATGTCACTATATTGACTGCTTACAAGCTGGCTCCTTTGTGCTAACTCTTGTCACGATACTGCTCACAAATCTGCAACTGTAGCAGTAATACTAAGTACCAGTTGTAGAGGGACAGAAATTTGCCTGTGAATGTCATATTTTACCCCATGACCTGGCATACTGGAAGCAGAACAAGGGAAATATAGAAACAGATGTCTCTTTAATGAGTTTTTTGCTTCTTTATTTTTCTCTAAATAAACAAGGCTGATGCAGGGCTGTCATGATGCAATGTTTGTATCCCAACATACAGATATGACAACCGCTGCCTCAAGTTGTTGGCCATGTGAGACAGAGTGCAGCAGTGAGGGCAGTACCAGGAAGCAATGACCTCTGGCAGGCAGGTGTTATTTTAAACAAAGTTCTTATACTCTGCAAAATGCAGCTCAGACCAAACCATCAAAAAAGTCTCAACTCTCCTTTTGCCATATGAAATCCAAAATGAGCAGTAAACCATGTTTTGTATGGTGCTGACTGCCAAGAGAAAAAATGCAGTAAGTTCTCGTTGTGTCTGTCTTTCTCTGTATACAAAGGTATGTTTTCTCACACGAGAACAGTCTAAACAGCCGATTAAAGCCTTATGGGTAATATTAGCAAAACCCTTTTCATTACAAATTATAGTATTTTGATTTGTTACTCATCAGTATGTATAATTATCATTTAACAATGTTATGAAGGACTGATGAAGGGAAGCAGGTGTTTAAACATGCGGTACCAGTTGTTTGACACAGCATTTAATTCTCTTTATTTGTGCTTTTTAGAGACATCTATTCAAGGAGTGAAAACAATGAGGCACTATATAGTGGTGAGTGTTTGCAAAAGAAAGAAGAAAAGATGTTTAGTCAATTTGTAGAACGAGTGTTTTTTAATTAATAAGGCCCAGTTTTCTAACTGTAGCATAATCACAGGAAGATAGTAAAGATAATGAGCTACGTTAGAATTTTAGGTAGTAAGGGACTGATATAATCAGATGGACTTTATATCTTTAAAATATGTCTGGGTATCAGAGTAGTGAAAAGTGTTGCTTGGTCCTGAAAATACAGCGTAATTTTTGAAGTCCAAAGAAATGACCAATGAACTATTGCCCAGGGCCATTCGAAAAACACCAGCCGTTCTCCAAAACCTAGTCATTCTACACTGACCTTCCCACTAAAGCCTAATCCTGCAAACACGAGGTCCCTCCATTCATACAAATAATTTCTTTGCATGTGGTGATCCACCTCCCTGGAGAGTTTATGGGGTTAAATATGTCAGAAGTGGGGAGCTGCTCATCTGCTTGCACTAGAAAACCAAAAATAATATAAAATTCTGCCCAGACTTCTCTTTGAGTGAGAGGTCCTCTTTACCTCCAGGCAAAGCTTCCAGGGAAGAAATGCTTGAAAGGCTCCACAACTACAATCTAATCAGTCAGGGTCAGTGGTCTTCCTGGTCATCACTGTTTGTTTCCTTATTACTATTTAGCTGCCAAGCTTTAGTTAATACAGGTTAACAGGGCCTATAAAATATACTTTTGGGGGGATATTTTTTTCCTGCAAATCTTTCTCTAGTGTCAAAAATAACTGCTGAAGTAGCTGCTTTCTGAAGTAGCAGTTTTTGGATGGGTGTCTGATAGGCTTTTGAGTAAGCACAGTAGGCTGCTTGAAAGAAGTGCCTGCACGTAGCTTACCTTGAATTTATTTCAGCATGCAGCATACCTGACTATTTATTCTTTGGCTGTGGCTGATGGACGAAAGTCTTACGAGGTGATTTAGGATATTTAAGCTTTTGCACCAAGTTTCTCTGCAGAAGAGCCTGTCTCTGTGTACTGAAGACAGAAGGGGCTTTGGAAGACCAGTTTCAACAGTCTGGGTGAAAATCATGTTAAAGCTGCAGTCTGGCAATTCCATCTGTTTTTGCAGGTGAGATTTTCTTACCTTTTGACAGGGAAAAGGAAGGTACCTCCAGAGAGAGGGCAATTCAGCCCTTTCTACCAGTCCTGTCGCTACTCTGGAGGACTTAAACTCCCCTCCCCTGCACACCCCCCTTTTTTTTTTAAATCCCTCTGACTGGTTCTATGATGCTTCACTTGCTCTGTTTCCAAAGAACTATCTTCTGCATCAAATGTATTGTTAGGAAAGCAATAATTCCTCTTCTGAGAGGCAAAGTGATTTTTGCATTAGCAACTGAGCTATTGTCATCACAACTTACTTTGAAAGTGCTAAATCTATGCCATGTTGTATGCTGAAAGCCATTGTAAATGATCCTAATGATTCCTGTCAGCCATAAAATGTACACATAAAAAGTAAACATATGATGAGGTTTCATGATTACCTCTATGTTTCCCTGTACCCTGTTTATTTTATTTTCATTGCACAATATTCTGTTCTTTATGAAAATTGTGTCTTTTTAAAGCGACTTTATGCACTAACTTAGTATTTCTCTTCCTCTATTTAGTTTGTCTCCTAATTGCTGCTATATGTCATTAACAGGAAGGCTAGAGTTATTGCACCTGCTGGGCCAAATAAGCTGACTTTTTTTCCCCCCCCACCTCCTTTCTCCTTTCTCATTGATCATTTTGTTCAAATTAGCTCTAAGCATGCTCATATTGCACGGTAGGAATAAAAATAGTCTGCCTTGCTTGTGCTTTGCTTTCATTAGGCTAATTTGTTTTATATTTCAAGGGTAATGCTGATGGTGACCTGCATTCCAGCTTTCAGCAGGTGTGACTCGGGGGACTGTTTGTACTGAATCAGGGCCTGGCCAGGCCCAGGCTGAGACTCGCAGTCAGCTATTACCATTTGTCTTGGAGACTCATCTCTTAGCACGACACAGAAGCGGAGCACAGTGTTACTTTGTTCAGTAATGAGCCCCTTTCACTTTAAATGAATTCAGTGGCAGCCTCTTAAGGGTCTGGTCCTAAGACTGCTGTTTTCCCTGAGATAGGGTGGGAGTGCAGAGTCCCTCACCTTCTTGTCTGCCCTTGGCAGAAGTAAAAGAAAGTAAATATAACAATGTAGACCAGCTGTGTTTCATAAATGTTCTGTAGCTGCTAAGGATTTTTTTCATTGTGAGCAAGTGTTAAATGCTTTCATCAGGTAAGTTCTTTACTCTGCACATACACTAGAGATGAAAAGCAAGCCAACTGTATCCTGCACCTAATCGGCCTTTTTGGTTATCATAAAGCACTATATAGAATTTGCATGGAGAGGTGGCTGTGTAAATGCCAACTCCTTTGAAGGCTATATTTGAATTAAGGAAAGCGTTTGGGGATAAATACAGGTGGTCAGCGCTGACTTTATCTAACAGATCCAGCCTGTGGCTCAGCAGGTGGCTAAGGCATGCGGCTTGGAAGATCTCTCCTTGATGCACCCCCTAAAGTCTATGGGAGTCCAGATTCTCTCCTGAACAACCGCAGGAGGGTGAAAGGGAGAGATTCACAGAATCACAGAATAGTTAAGATTGGAAGGGATCTCTAGAGATCATCTAGCCCAACTCCCCTGCTCAAGCAGGGACACCTAGAGCATGTAGCACAGGATGACATGTAGGCAGGTTTTGAAGATCTCCAAAGAAAGAGACTCCACAACCAGCCTGGATTCTTTGCTGGATTCCTGAATTCCTGCATTGCTTGCCCTAGATAGTGGGGAGTAGGAGGCCAGATTGCCTCCTGTCCCTATCTCCGGTGTCTTTTCACTGCTTTTGGCACTGTTGAGTCTCATGTTCATAAAAAGAATTGGACCCATTCCCGAAGATGCACACTCACCAAGGCGCTCCCTATTCAGACATTCAGCCTGGGATAGTGGTCAGTGGAATGATGTTTCTTCCTCTTTTCTGCTTCTTCTCTAAATATCTGCACATGTTTCTGTCCTGGAGAAGACAGTAATTAATTAAAGCTGTCTGAACAATGAGAAAAAAACATCACCAGCACATTTTTCAGAATTACCTTTTGTTTTGCATGGTAATTTGAAGTTTTAGAGAACATATTCCTACATACCTCTGAGATGGTAGCTAGTGTGTTATTCCTCAGTAAGGGAGGTAGGACCTTGCACAGAACTTAGGTATATAAAGTGCTCACCAGGGAGGCATTTGGAAGACACAGCTGTTGTTACTCTGAGGGAGGTATTTACAGCCTCTCTTTTTCTTCAAGCAAATTGGATAAGAGGCTGGTCCCTTGAGGTACCTTAAGCAATCACGGGGGACAGACAGTCCCTTCTAGACAGCAATTTTGAGCTTGCAAGTCCCTTCTTTGAATCATCTATCCATGACCTCTCTCTCTTCCAGGTTATACTGGAGGGATTTTCGGAAGCTAAGCCTCCTTATTTTGACAGAAAAGTTTTGCTCCTACTGAAATGTTACCATTTTCCTAGTCCGTTTCCATGCTGTTAATAGTTAACCGGCTGACACCAGTGGGGGTGAAGGGCTTTGGGCCCTCCATGGATGCTTAGCCCGAGAAGCAGACCCTGCTGGGTGGCTGCGTATGGTCAGAATGACCCCAGTTAATGTCAGTGCCTCTTTGGTTGGAGGAAAGACTGCAGGATGCACTCAGTGTCATTTTAATATGGCTTTTGTGTATTGAAGAAAATGCGACTTCTGGTATAAATTGCATGAGAGTTGATGTTTAACTTTTTGGCCTTTAAGGAATTAGAGTTTGACATTAAGTTTAACTTTCCTGGCTAATGAAATTAGCGTGATGGAATAGCCCAAGTAAATAATAAATACAATAACTCTTCTTTTCCTATTGTGTGCTTTTGCTATTCATAATTTTTAGGACCATAGATATTAGATACACTTACGTAAGACTTAACGAACAGTAATTATCTTTTGGCTAAAGAAAAGCACAAACGAATGCTAAGCTGCATTATCGCTTGGCTTCTGACATGAGCTGATAATCAGATTTTCTTGCTTAAATCCATGGTGCTTGAACAATGCTACCCACTGTCTGTCCTTCCCGATATTACCCTTAATTAGAAAGAACAGAAACACAAATCTGAATTATTTCAAAATCTGGTTTCCATGGTCAGTGGTTGGAAGGGCTTAACTTTATTACAAATAAACCTGGCTTTATTTACTAATGAAATCTGAAATGCTAGGCCTGTAATAGTAGATAGTCTAATAGTATGGTGTTTACATGCTGAAAAATCTTGTGTGGGCAAAGCATTTTGTAATAAATCATTAAGTAATTGAATTATGATTCTTTCATCCAATTAATAAAGCAGAAAAGGAGACCCTAGGAAGCCCTATGCGACAGTGTAGGCAAGCAATAACACATTGTACTTTAAACTTGTGGTTTGCTTGTCTGCTAGACTTTTTAAAGATGCGTCTGGTGAATGCCTGTTTCTATATTTTCCCATACATTTGAGATTTTGATTTGACTTTTCTTCTAACTGTTCTTATTTACTGACTCCTTCTTTCTGAACACTTAACACAGTAATAACTCTTATCATTTTTAGGATGTATGCAGCCAGGGAAACAGCTATATTTGGGTTTTATGTGGATACAGAATTGGAAGCCTTGTTTTTCCCCACTCAGTAAAACTTCTAAATTTGCAGTGGTTACCCTCTGTAAAATACCAAGAATGCAATTTAATACTGCCTGGCTTCTCCAAAATAATTGAAAATCTGCTTCCCTGTTTACTGTTGTGGTTTTCTTCTGGCAAAACATAACTTTAAATCTACCACAAAACCTGAAGAGGAAGACTACCTGTTCTAAATAATAGCAAGAGATAAAGATCAAATCCAGCTTTTCCTTTAGTGCCAGCTTTTCGATTTGTAACATAGCACTTGCTAATGTGCCAGTGTACATACAAAACTTGCATCAAAGTGGGAGTTTTTCTGTAGTATTTTCTTGCTACCTAGTTTTCTAGTAAAATACTGTACATCATAATAAACAATTATTTTAAAAAGCCATCAAGAAAACCATAGTGTACTTGGCAAGCCAACAATTGAAAAGTACAGGTGCCAGGAGTGGGTAAAGTAAAGTAAATAGTTGGGTTTTTTTTTTTTTAATCAAAAGAAGGTACCTTTCATTCTGCAAAATTTATTTCTTTTAAATATTTGCAATCCACAACCGATAGCACATAATGCCACTTTTCTTTATTCCTTGACAAAGGGAATAGCTTGTGGTAGAGAGCAGATGCTTGAGTGGGCTGTGTGGCATGAGGTGTACCATCAGCCAAGAAAATCAATATTTACTGTTCTAGTATCTTTGCGGGGTGGGAGTTTGCCTTCTTTTTTTAAAAAAAACAGGATTGTGTATAATATATAAGCCCTTGCTTTTAGGTAATCAAAAGAGGGGTATTATCAAAAAGACTGCATTCTTTACGAGTCACACTTAACCCTACATGTCCTATAATTCTTTTCTGTTCATTTATTGTGCAGAAAAAAAAATCAAACTGAAATTGTTGAAATGGTTAACTTTGAAACGTGCTTAATTCTTCTTTAAATGTATTTGTTGTGACATAATAAATATGCTTGATAAGAATGGTAAAAAATATGATTATTCACTAGCAAGAAAGGTGAATGCTGTCACCAGCAAATGGCTGGCAGTGTCTCACTTTACTTCGCCAGAGAACAGTTGTTCTGACAGTGATTATAAGCAAGAGCCTTCAGAGAATGCATCAAAAACACAATACTGAGCTTTATATGATACAGGCCTAGGCAGTACTCGGGGAAATAAACTTTTGCCCTCCAGGAAACATTTGTGATGAGTAATACAATTAAGAAGTCTCGAAAACAGTTTCCCAGTAATAATGGTTTACTAGTCTCTGAATTAATTTAGACATTACATTTTACTGGAAGGGCTCAGATCTATGTTTTGCATTGACTTTTTTCCTTTCTTTTTTTTTTTTTCCACCTTACATTATCAAAAGTAAGTTTAATCCATTGTAATAAACTCTCATGCTCCCCTCCCTGCACTAAGCCTTTCATGTGTAATTATTTCCCGGTGGGGATAGTATAAACAAGGAAAACAGGCCCTAGAGATGGCTGTAGAAAAGCTATGAACTTTGTGGGCCCGTTTTGTGGAAGTGAAAGCTGCCTACCCGTGGCATAGAAATTACTGCCCGTTTCCTTGGTTGGCTTTGCTGTTCTGGCTTTTCTTCAACTCTTTATTAGGGAGACACTGTTTTTGATGCCATAGTTTATTTTTTCTTAATGGGTTTCAGTTATGCAGGAGAGGAGCAGAGGCGTTCACTTAGTAAAACTCTTGATTCTATGGAAGACCCTCAAAAGTGTCAGAAACTTTGCGTGCTGTTTGTTTGACAAATGGACTGATGGAGCGTAATAAGAGGCCCTAAATCAACCCTCTTGCTGCTTTTCACCGCATTGTTCACTTTTCTTTTGTCTTCTTTTGCAAGGATTTTGGAATCCAGAGGGGAAGAGGCAGTCTGTATGCAAATAAGCCAGGGAAATATTTTTAGATGTTATGTGCTGAGAACTAGAGTCTGTGGTGAATGGTTTGCAGAGCTCCTTCCTCCTACTAACTCACTGAGAACCTCATCCCCTTTTGTTTATATATATGTGTATATATTTATTTTTATATATTTATTTGTATGTATGTATATTTATAGATATGTGTACACATACACCTACCTAATTGCATATACACACATAATCCCCATCACTGTTCTGTCAAAATCTTCTCTCCTGCCTTTTTGTAGGGTATACTGGTTTATCCAGTAGGTTTAGGTTAAAAGTCCAGTGTGAATATTTCAGAATTGTCATGTGTAATATAGGCAAGGGATTTATTTTAAATATGTTGGTCTCTGACTTGACAAGGTGTCAGTTAAAACAGTGAGGGGAACGGGGAGTACCAGGTTGATCACTGAGGTCTCTGAGGTTATGAAAGTTCATGAACATCCTCAAGCTGTGGGTGAAAAGAGTCAGTGAGAGCTGTGGCGTGTACAGGAAGGCCGATGTGCCAAGGGAAATACACAACCACTACTGGACTTGTGCATCTGATAAATATTAGTTCTACATAAACCAAAACCAGTTTTTTCATTAGTTCTCTGAGAGACCTCTTTAGTCAGACTCCTTGTAGTCACTGGGTGTCTGTGCTGGCCTCATTTTGGCCAGCTTTTACTTCTTAACTTTAAAAAGCCAACCTTCAAAAAAACAGGAATTAAGGCACTTCTGTGAAAATGAATAGGAGGAACCAAGAAGAGGTAGAAGATGAATGGAACAACCTCTGTAAATTTTAAACTGTATCAACGTGGTATCTATTTTTCTTTCCTTTATTTACAAAGTCTTCATCTTCACATTCCTTGAATGTAAAGAAATAATCCTGGAAAATGTTTCCCGTGTGTTATTTCCACTTAGTGCTGTTACTCTAGGATAGCAAGATGCATGCACAGAAGAAATGGAGAAATTCACTCAATTTTACATTTACCCAGTGGAAATGCTGTGAGGATGAGCCAGATGTCTTGCCCCAGATGTGCAACATATTTGAAGATGTTGTGTGGAACTGCTGAGCCTGGTCCTGGGCTCAGGAGCAAGCTCCAGCACCTTGCAGGTAAGCAGGGGAGTAAAATATACTACTCCCAGGTATATAAACTTTCAATATACTATCTACGTAATACACTTGTCTTTTCAGTAAAAGGAGGTTTAACATGTTGAAACTGCTGACAGTAAAATGGTGGAGTTGTGCACCTTATCCTCTTCCTGAGGAGAAAATAGAATATAAAAGAGAAGATCAGAGATGTGCTCTTCACAAACATATACTGTACTCAATCCTAGAAACATTCACTGTTTTGTTTCTAACAGGATTCATAGCGGAGATAAGTTATTTGCTATAGCTATACCTCTACAATATAATTATTCTTCTATTACACATGGTGGCATCCTCTTGTAACATACTACTTAGTAGAATCAAATCACGTGCCCTCTTTATGGTAAATTTTTAACACTTTTTTGACATAAAATATATGGAAATTAATTCTTCTTTCTTGCTTATTGTTAGCAGCATAAAGGCACCATGTGCTGCTTCCTGCATCACTTTCTTGCTACCCTTACCTATTTTTAGCAGTGATTATTGTCATTTTCCTAAGCATACCATGTTTTCTCATCCTAAGAATTATTTCACATATCTGGTTTGCTCTTCTGTATAGTCCAAAACATATCACTTGATGATTTGTGGTAGAATGAGGGCAGAATTGGTTTGAAACTGTGTCATCTCAATTTAAATAGTCCTCAAGAGAGAGGAAGCTGCTGTATATCCTGGACCAAGTGTCCCAATAGCTGTGTCATCCTCAGCACTTCAGAATTTTCTGCTTTCACCTTCCCACTTGCAGGTAGCCCTGCACATTTATTGCTTAAGCTTCAAGATTTATTTTTTTCAGATGTGGGTTAAGACTTTCTCTCCTATCATCATTCAGTCAATAGCTCAGAGAGTTTTTAATGGGGTTTTTCTTTTTTGTGTGTGTTTCTGCGTGACTGTGACATAAGATTCCACGTTTTTCAAGATGGACTGGAAGTGCACCAGAAACATGTCATACTGATTTCCATGAATACCATATTCTATGTCTTAGAAAGAGCCATGACGACACCTCGGCATGCAGAACCTACTTAAGAATATTGCCTCGAGTTGTTAGGACGCAGCAGGAGGGATTGTGTAACCTTTTAGCTTACTCTGAAAAGCAGAAGGTCCAGTTTGTTCCTTCCCAGTAGTATAGGGTCAAATGTTTGCTCAGCAGGGAGCAAGACATTCTCTGTATAGTCCCCAGCTTCAAAGCGGAATTGGTGTGAGGCCAAATGCCAAGTGCTTTGGAAATTCTTCCCAATAGACTAAGGGCTGCAGTTTATCTCAAATGACTGCTAAGAGAGGGTGCAGATTCATCCTGGAGAGTCTTGATAAGAAGCTCAAATTGAGGAACTGTCTCAAATTCTTAGCAATAAGTAATTGGAAAAATATGCTGGGAATAGGAGTTTCTGCTCTAAGAAAGTCTGCTGTTTCCATAAGCTAAATTTGAATTTTTAGGTCTTCTGGACTGAGAGCTTTGAGGTTTTTCTGAAATGTATTTTGAAGGTGACAGAGCAAGTGTGACCTAGGCATACAGTTTTCAGTAATATATGGGGCAAAATCAAAACATGTTCTTTGCGTTAGGTTGCAATCTTGTTTTGCATGAATCCACAATGTGTCTAAATGCTCTCAGACTGCATGTATGTATACATTGCAAATTATATGTCTGACATAAAAAGAAGAGTGATATAAGCAGATATGCAAAACAGTTGATTCATAGATGTCGAAAGGAGTATTGGGCAAACAACTTGGAATATGCTGACTGTTTTACAAATTTTTAAATGAACTTGCTTCTCCCTCCACTGTCTCCTTTCAGTGAATGTGTAAATCAGTTGTAGTTCCCAGAACAGAGTATTATATTGGTATGCTGGTTATAGAATATTGCCTATGTAGGTTTTATCTTTACTCATTAAGCATGGGCTTACTCTTGTAATTGCCTGCAATTATCAGTGATGAAAGGCAATAAGGACTCACTGCCAAATTTTAACTATCCAGGTTTAATTTTTCCATAGTCGCTGTCAACATCAGGCAAAGCCATTTCTTTTTACAGTTTCAGCTAAAACAGTGATGCAGTTTCTGAGAACGAAGCCAAAGAAAACAATTTTACTGTGCTTATGCAGAAACATTTAGATTGCTTACCTGAAAAGCTCTGGCTGAGAAGTTCGCTGGGAGCAAGGGACTAGATTTCTGGTAGGATTTATGCTTCTCTCCAGGATTTTCCTTTTACAAGAGCCCTGAACTTTGGCAAATTTGTAATTAAAAACAAACGTCAAATCTGTGCTTAACACAACTTAGGCAGCTAAAAAAATTGCCGCTGGTCCTGAGTTCTTCTTTAAGTCTAAGAAGCAGGAAGGAAGCAAATCACAAAGGTTAAAATTCAGAAACAGAGTTAGAGGCTACCAGTGGCTTTTGAGCATGGCAAAGCAAAATTAAGAGTGGTTTAGGAGATGAGCTGCCACAGTCCTGGATAAAGCTAGCTAGCTCTTACACACTTCTCTTCGGATGCTTAGCAAATAAATGATCCTCTGAATGCAGGTGGGCAGGCTGACCTCAGATCCTGATTTTTTTTTTTTTTTTGCCAGTTAGGCTGAAAGATTCTCTGGTGGCTTCTAAATCAGATTTAGAGAGAAAAGAGAAAACTTACTGTTGAAGCAACTCTTAGTTCACCCCTTTAACAAGTCAAAGTTCAGGCTCCAATACAGCAAAGCATTTAAGCATGTAAAAAGTTAAATGCCAACAAGTTAAGTCTGGATTTGGCTTTATCCCTAAGAACAGAACGAAGTATTTTGTAAGACCCCATGTCTGAATCCTCTCATCTACCAGAAGAAAAAAAAAAAGAAAAAAAAAAAGTTGAATTACCTTCTTTTTTTCTTTGTTTGCTTTTCCCTTTGAATGTAAATTTTGAATGTAGTCAACATTTTTAATTATTCTGATTATTTCACACAGGTACATCTGATTTACTGCCTACCCTCTTAGCAGCACAAGTGTCATTGAGGATTTGACAGAAACAGATGTTAATTATTTGCTAGCAGTTTGGTTTTTTGAGGATAGGCTGTAGGTACAAACAAGAGACCTTACCCTCAGAAACATGCACGAAGTATCTTTCAGAGAGGGAGGGGAGGTTATCAAAGTCCCCATGCTGCTGTACTCATATAAATGCTCCTTCTTTTGTTACTGCTGGACTCCAAAGAACAAAACCAAGGCACAAAGCAGAGGCGGCACCGCTGAGCGAATGCCACAGTGTTCCCTTAATCCATGTGGATCAAAAACATGAACGATTTGATTCTGTAAAGAATCTTCCTCAGCATGCTGGATTAATCACATGGATTAATAAAACACTGTTGCACTCGCTCAGTGGTGCCTCCTCCGCTTTGTATTTTCTTTTATTATTCTTTGGAGTCCCTTGGGAACAAAAGAGTACCATAGGCACTGGGAATTCTCTAAGTCTCGCCCCGTATAAGGTACGCTTACTAAAGTTTTCCTCCTGGATCATGCAGTGTGATTTCTTGATTTATTTCTTTCACTTATCCCTGTGCCAGGCTTCCTATCTGCCTAAAATACTCCAAGTTCAAAACCTGTGCTTTTTTTTTTTTTCCTCATGTTTCTGTTTTGTTCTGCAAAAAGTGATGCAAATAGCACGTGGGGAATGCTCCCATTTAGCTGCTATTGTGGAGCAAACACTTTTGTGGATCATTTCAATAGCTGGCTGAAAAGCGGAGCTTGTAGGCAGCAATTCTTAACCCTAACAACTTTCACATGCGGGACTGACTTTGCAGGCAGATTCACACTTTTCATCACGATATATTCACATGTAAAAATATATACTCAGGTTAGCAGTGAAACCATGTGCCAGTGTCCTGCATCTGGCTGTTCTCTATCCCCTTCATTCACTGATTCCACCTCTCGGTATTATTTTTATAACATTTGTTAGTCATTTTTTGTAACAGTTTTTAAATTTCCAGAAGAATCCTTTTCAGCCTCAGAAAGGTGAAGCTGACCCCTTCCTCTGCTATAGCCACTGGCCTTGTTTTTACTGGTGCAGGACTAAGGATGAGTAGTTATCAGTTTTATGCTCTAGTTAGGTTAAGGGATAAGATAAACCCTGAAATGTCAGAGTTTATCACTGGTAAAGTGGGAGTTTTGTACTTGCACATAGGACACATGTTCCTTCTGGTGATGCACGTTCCTGTTGGAGTCATTATCACAGATGTGAAAACGTTTTTTATTCAAAAGTAAAATAAACTCAAGTTGGGTTTTTTTGGGCATTTATGTTTGTTTGTATCACTCATGGAGCAGGGCATAATGAAGAAAGAGGCCTAATTGAAAAATGACTTAAAAACTTTCTAAAGTATTCTCTTCATGACTTTGCATATCCAGGTTTCGTGTATGTGCAAAGAGACCCTATATGTGTCCCTGTGTTATTATTTGTCCACTGCAATTAGAAATTCTGACCTTTATCCCTTAATTCAGTATTACAGCAGTCCCTCCCCTGGGTTATGGTGAACATATCAAATTATAGTAATAGCCTGTTGAAACAGCTTAACATGCATATGAGCTGGTATCTTCCACAATAGGCCTCCAGGATGTAGGTGCCACTACAGGTCACTCCAGCATATCAATTTTATGAAACAGTGAGTTTCTATTTCCATATGAAGATGGATATCATACAATCATAGAATGCTTAAGGTTGGAAGGGACCTCTAGAGATCATCTAGTCCAACCCCCCTGCACACGCAGGGTCACCTAGAGCATGTGGCACAGGACTGTGTCCAAGCGGGTTTTGAAGATCTCCAGAGAAGGAGACTCCACAACCTCTCTGGGCAGCCTGTTCCAGGGCTCTGTCACCCTCACTGTCAAGAAATGTCTTCTTAAGTTCCTGTGGAACTTTTGGTGCTTCAGTTTGTGGCCGTTTCCTCTAGTTCTGTCCAGTACCATTCTCCTCACTGCCTCCCTTGAGGTACTTATAGACACTGATCAGATCCCCTCTCAGCCTTCTCTTCTCCAGGCTGAACAGGCCCAGCTCTCTCTGTCTTTCCTCATAGGGCAGATATGTATGTATATATAACACACACACATATATATGCATATATAAATAGAAACTAGTCAGATGTAGAGCTAGAATTTGCAGTGGCTGAGGTGATTTAGAAGAATGTGCCTTGGCCTGCCAGACACAGGGCAGAGCTATGGGTTCTGCTACTCAGCACTGACAGCTGGAGTATTTTGATGACTTGGGTACCATACTGCAGGGAAGATATGATACCGATTTTAGAGCAGAAAAAATGGCTAGTGTCCTGGCAAATGAGACCTGGAAGGAAAGGCTGAAAGAAATGGAGATACTTACAGAGAGAGAAGAATTGGGGTTAAAGAGAGCATTTTTAAATTACAGAATCAGAAGTTAATTTGGACAGTTTTTTTGCCACCAGAAATAGACATGGAGTGCTCACCATAGGAGATTTTTAAAAATAGCTGAGGCAGAGACCTGTCATGACTGTGGTAAAGCTGATCCTGCCTTGCAATAGGGGCGTGGAATAAATGACCACTGACCTCATATGATCCCATCCTGATGTATTTTGAAGTGATTCTTTGCATACTCTCCTCACATTTCCTGCTATGAATGAAACAGAGATTCTAATTTGGATCAGGCAAAGCCTCATAAACCCCAAGTTTAATAGTGGGACCTCTTTTAAGATCCAGAATCTAAATACATTTTTTTTTTCTTAACTGACTGCCAGAGGTTAGATTCTAAATCCATATTTAAGTGTCTGACTAACATTGAGTTTCACAAATGCTTTCTTCAAGTCATTGTTGAAGGTATTTAGTCTGAACATCCTGTGTCCGTAGAGCTGGCGGGTTTTGTCCTTCAGATGCCAATCAGCCTGCTGAAACCTGTTGTGATTCAAGTATTTTCTTGGTGCATTCTGGCCAGATTCTATCATAAGACTTTCTGGCTGTTGTCGTGCAACAGTTGAACATTAAAATGCAGTTGCAAGGATCCTCTTTCCTTCTGATGGGTATAAAGACAAAGAGTACTTATTCAGACATGTCATTTTTTTTTTTTTTGGTCTTGTAATAGTGAGACAAACCTTTTTATATTTTTTAATACTAATTCTACAGGTCACTATAGTCAAAAGGGACAATAGCAAAATCATTGACATATGCAATGTTTTTTGCAGTGTTTTTCTTTGTACTTGTTGCCTGAGGTTAATGTTAATGAGCTTAGTCAAAGAAGGGAAAACGTAAGGCAGCTTTGGGTAGTTTCATCTTCCAGACTCTAAAAGATATCAGTTTAAGCTGGTTTGGCTGCTTTCCAAATAATTTTCTTAGTCATAGATTTTTCTTAGAATTTTAGATTTATTTTTCATATTCTACAAGGCTCTTATGTGCTGATCCAGTGTAGTTTGCCTAAGAGTTATGTCTAGTACTAGCACATTTGTGATGTGCAGTCTGATTTTGTAGGTAGTAATCAAAATCAAGATTTGACCTGGCTACCCTGATTGCTTTTAAATGAAATTATAGAATGGCATGTTAAAGTATTCCCTCCAGTTAAAAAACAGACAAACAAACAAAAAACTGTGGGCTAATTCCTGGTATATAATCACATGCACATTATTTCTGGATAAATCTAACTTTCTTTTATAAATGCAGGTTTTGAAAAAAGTTAACCTATAAAGGACTTCTTCTGTGAACTGAACTTGAATATGTAGCCCAAATGCAACTTGAAAATTAAAAATTAAATAAGCCCTCAGTATTTCTTACTTAATATCAGTAGCCTTCTTCACAAATCCTGGAGGCATAACACTTGATTTCTTATATCTAGGCTAGATAAAATCATAGTTTAAAGACAGCATAGTGGCTGTATTAGGAGGCAGAGCTGAGATGGGAGGAGGAGAGGAAAAGAGGCACCTTGCAGGGTTTTTCCTGTGATTTGAACAAATTGCTGATTCAGGGCAATTTGGGGATGGCTGGCAGAACATTTGGGAGGGATGGGTGGGTCCCACATCTTTCGCTAGTCAAGCTGAATTTGAGGTGAAGCACAAATCTTCCTATAAGCAGAAAGGAGAGAAGAGGGTGCCAACCTTTCATAAACTTCATAAACTCAACCCCCTCATGTTGAAATGTAGAGATACAAAGTGACAGGACAGGTAAATTGGGAAAGGATGCAGAAAAGTCTACATGGACTGAGGAGCTTTGGAGAATTTGCATGGAGTTTTGTGGCAATGGTGGGAACTAATCCAGAGTGTAAGAAAACTTGGAAGGTCAGAAGAGTGAGAGAACCAGTGTGAGCTCCAGGATGATTGGTGCTGTGCTTCACTTAGCAGAAGAGATGCTAGAAATGCCAGGCCAGCAAGGGAAGAGAGTAAAGGCCAGCAAGGAGCCACATCTCTGTATAGGTATATCCACAGCTCCAGGGTACCAGTGTGGGTATGTGCTTATTCCCTGAGCTACTGTTTATCTGTTCCCTGGAAATACCCTCTTTGTCTGGAAGTGTTGGAGTCTATGCATGCTGTATGTAACACAGAAATACAGTAGTCCTTCTCATTTCAGCATGTAGAGGTGCAGATTTATCAGAAAAGCATGTGGACTTAGAAAGAGAGAGTCTCACAAGAAAACAGGATAGCAGTAGTTGCTCTGTCTGGTTCCCTTTCTATGGATGTGCATATTATTTAATAGTCTCATGGCTTAACATACTGTTTGCCTGCCAGACTTTTAGTTATGTAAAAGTTAGGTAACTAATCTAAACTAACCTATTTGTCTAAACTCTTCTAATACACAGGGGAGAGAGACACCTCATTAGGTGATGCCTGCTCCCTATTAGGTACCTGTCTTAGAAGACCTGTCTCTCTGCAGTGGTTCTAGATGTCCCTTGTCCTTCATCATTAGGGAGTACCAAAACTGAAGAAAAGTAGCAGGGACTCTCACAAGATCTGGCAAGATTTGGCCCAAGTATCTAGCGAGAACAGGATTAAAGCCATTGCAAACTGGGATATGGAGAAAAAGGGAAGAGGAGAGAAGAGAATGTTATGGGTATCTACGTTATGGGTAAGGTGAGTGTTACTTTACCAAAGCAGAGGCCTCATGTCTAGTACGTGCCAAAAAGTGAACAACTGACTGTACTGTAAACAGCCTGTCTTACCAGAGCGGTGATTATGTTCAGTGTAATATCAAGTACTGGATAAGCTAATTGCTAGAACCAGGAAAGAAAAAGAAGAGTGCAATTTCACTGGGACTTTGTTCTCAGACAGTGTGTTACAAGAATAAAGAACCAACCCATCCTCTTGAAGGGATAAAGCAAGATTATGCTGACAATAAATAAATCCTAAAAATAATGACAATTCTAATTACTGAGAATTGCAACCCGTGTCCTTCCTTTCAGCATTTGAGACTGTCTTTGTGCATATAACTTCTTGTGATGTACTTGTCTACGTGCACCTTCCAGCACTAAGCAAGAAGCAGGCTTTTATATTTCTAAGAGCCAGTGCAGCATTGTTCAGGATGAGAAGGACGATGAAAACCTAATGCAGTATGTCTTTTCTCCATTGCAAAACATAACTATGGTACTAAAGCTATTAAATTAAGGAATTAAATAGACACAGTAATTAGGCATTTTCTAGAAATCTTGAAAATAACATTAAGAGGACATGCTATTCTAAGAGCGTGAAATGCTGTCAGTACGATTAAGATAATAATAACCTGATGAGATTTTTTTAAGACTTGTTGAGGGTAGATGTGTGCAAGCATCCTGTCTCCAGCTTCAGTGAGGCCCCCAATCCTGAGCCATATCAACACATGTTGATAGTGACAGCAGAGAATGACTAGGAGGAGTTTTTTGAGGCCCTGATTCAGGAATTCTTAAGTGCTTTTAAGGACATGTTGAGTCGTATTCTTCTCCAGGAGAGTATTTGAATGGGATTTAATCCTATGCTCAAGCACTTTTTCTGAAAGTGGTTGTCTTCTGGAATCAACTTTCATTTCCATTTGTGGTCTAGTGACAGCCCCCACCTGGATTTGAAATGAGGTCATTGAACCTGAAAGGTGGGGGTAAAGGTATCTAAGTAGCTTTCATGGAGACTTACTCTGTTGCCTATAGCTGCTTTCATCTGGAATAAGGAAGTGTGGCATGTTTGTATTCACAAATCTCATTGTGCAGCGCTCTGTCTCAATTGGGGCTGTCTGTGTCTCCATATTAAGTCTGAGGGCAGCTGCAATTTCCTCCATTTCATGCAAATTAGCTTCAGCCCAAAAGCTCCTGGCAAGTTGCCAGCGTGGCCCTCTTTGGCAAAATTTGGATTCATCTGGGCTAAGGTATTAGCCCTCTTCCTTCAAAGGCCTTTACTTAGTAAAATCTTTCAGTAGTTTAAGGACAAATACTTAAGAAAATCTGTATCTTTTTTTTTTTTTTAAAAAAAGAAGATACTTTCTTTAATTACATTGATGTATTAGAATACTCTTAAAGATAGAAGAATAAACTACAAATAAGTAAGATAATGGTATAATTCTTGTTGCTTCTCTTGAATATTACTATAAATGCCGCTGTACCAGTGCTATTAAAATGCATGTCAGGAATTTTCCTTGGCTGCCTCTACGTGGCCTTTTAAGATCATTCAACTACATAATGACTTTTAAAGATATTCTCTTGGAAATGAAAGGATTTTTTCTCACAGCCTAACTTAAAAAGATATTCCGCAGATTTTGAGAATATCTTAATTCCAGCCATCTGAATTTTAGGAAAAAAAGTTAAACATTAAAAATAGTACTTTTAACTTGTGTTTTTGCCGTTTCTACAACTTTCATGAAATTATTTTTAACTTTATAAATACTCCAGCTTTTTTGTTTTATTCTAGGCATGTGCTATTCTTCTAAAAATCAGATTTTTTTTTTCTCTAAAGCCATGAAAAACACTTAGTTCTGCCTTTTTCTATTCATTTCACATGGATAATATTCCTAGATTTCCCAAGTGCCCACTAGTAAGTTTAGTTCTAGCACCGAGGATTCTGCATTCATGGTGTTACAGCAATTTTGAATTTAATTACTTAGCAAATAAAATTTTTCTTTTCCAGAGATTGTTGCCATGTCGTTTCTTGGCCTTTTGCAGTCAGGATGTGTTCCTCCTACATGGATTATTATTGACAAAAGTGAAAATCCTGCAAGAGATAATTAGAGCCATGGTTGCACTTGTGCAAACATGTTATTGTTACAGTGTTAAAGGCCTCTGAAGCATGTGGTATTCCACAGGTATTACTGGAATCATCATCTCAAGTCATCGCAATTTCAGAGTTGTCATTAAAATTACTGACTTCTCACTTTCCTATTACTGTTGACACAGGAGATGACAGGGTTGTCTGCAGCACCCATGGTAAGTGATTTTGAAGGCTGGGGATTAGAAAAAAAATCTCTGTATTTGCAATCCCCGGAGACACTTTGGAACAGATTGTCCTCTTGTTCTTGGTCATTGACACAGCATTTATAAAAATTCCCATCTATTGAGTGCACATTTATCATATCTGCTCTCACCTCCTCGCTAAGACAAAGCATTCCAATCATTTCAGGTGCTCTTCCAGGGTTTTCTCTGTCCTTCTCCAAGCCTCTCTAGTTTTGTACAGTATTGTGATCAACATTGGACAGTCCTTTCCGCATGCAGGGATAAAGACACCTAATTGGCCTTGGGTCTTAAAAATGGTATAGATTTTCGTTCTTCAAGAATGTATTGAAAATGAGAGTTATACAAGAAAATGTGGTTTATTGTTCACTAACACACAGTTAGCTTTTGTACTGCTGTAGTTAGTCTCCTGGCTAGATGTTTTAGTGAATTAGGTTTTTTTAAATGCTTCTGTCTTAGTTGGCAGGCAGTATAGTCTGTTGTTTTACATGCGCTGTAAAATTGCTATGTCACAAAGTGAGGAGACAGACATGCTGGCTTGCCTGGGACACTGATACGTCTATTCCAAATAGACAGAGCTGCAGGATGTAACCTCCACAGGATGATAAATGTCTCTCACGGAAGAATTTTTAAAAGGCTAAAAATTCCCTTTCTATTACCAGAAGTCCCATAACTCAAGATTACCATGTCTTTGGTAATTACTTCCTGGGGTGGTGTTCCAAGGTATTTTGTCTTGTAAAACGACTTTTTTAACAGAGAAGATTCCACTGATCAGGCATAGTTGAGAGTGTGGTGGGGGGACAGTTTGGTGGCAGCAAGAAGCAGATGAGCACAGAGCACAGGAACTACTTAAAGATGCTTTGCCTAAAAACTAAATTGTGGAGTTACCAATCTTGTTCAGGCTTTCCCTGGAAACTGGACCAGAGCTTCCAACCTCTATCCTGGCACTATACTTTTTACTATATGGTTATAAGTCTGCGCTGTCTTCTTCATATTTCATGCCCATTAATTGAAACTAAAAGTCACCTCCCACTCCCCCTCCAGAGGTCCAAATCACTTAGCAAGGTCCAAGTCACTCCGAAAGATCCATTGAAAGAAGGTGATCACATCTAAAACACATAGTTATTGGTGATAGCAAGGTGCTACCAAAGAACTTATCACAGTCCTTCTCTCCTGGAAACTCCTCTAGGTAATTCCAGATATGACTGTTGAGAAAAAAAAAATAGGCAGATGGATTATGCATTTCCATAGGCCTTGCCACCTTTTGTACTAAACAGTATGAACTCCTGCTTGTGCTATGAACTGATATCAACAAGAGATTAGTGGACCATTCTGTTTCAAATGGCAACTGAATTACCAGTGATAACCAAGTTATCAAATGGTAACTTTCACACAGATTAAATGGAACAATCAGTGTCTGGAACTGCATCAAAAGGAGCTAAATCTGCATTTGCTCTCTGTTTATGAAAAGTAAGGAAAAGGAAAACTGCCAACATCAGTTCAGGATGTCTGTACAGCATGGGGATATATCATCCTGTAAGGACATCTACATGAATTTTCCTTTCAATGAGAAGGCCAGAAAAAAAAAATCACTTCAGCAAGTGAAATGTGCTTAGCTGAGCTTTTAAGTCCTTTTGATGGAACCATCAGACATATTTACCAGGTTTAACTCTTGGAGATGGATGTTTACTTAGAGGTCTGGGACTTACACACTGCAGGTATTCAGTGTAGACTCATATGTATCTTAGACATCTCATATTTATCAGGCAGTCAGACAAGGAGTATGATGGGCCTTGTGCCCTGCCTGTTTACACAATGCACCTCAATTGCCCCAGAACAGAAGATGCCTAAGAGCTCTAAATTGCCAATCCTTTATGTAGCCTGAATTCATCACATGAAGAAAGGCAGCAGCAAGACAAGGGGAATATTTTGGTGTATTAGGAAGTTGTTTTATTATTTTGGGAAATTTACGAAAACGAATTGTACTTTTCAGTCATGCCTCAATTCTGCATGTCACTCAGTGCCCTCAGCGCGGTGGGGATTCTTGTGGCGGAGGCAGCTTACTGCCAGAAAAATCTCAACTTTTGTTAATGTATAGGCATTCATCATCTGCTGTTCATTAACACACATATTGCTAATGCCTGGCAATGGAGCGAACATTTTTCTGGAGTGGGGTCGAAAAACTAATTATTCACCATATGGTGGCTGGCTCAGCAACAATCGCTGAAGCCATGGAAGCAAAAGGACGTTGGCCGCTTGATTTCTTTGGGCAGTTTGCACAGTGATGACTCTCTTGACACATGCCATTCATGTGGCCGCTGAATAACAGATGGGCTAAGGCTGGGAACTGTGGAAAAATCATGGCAGAGATCTGGTGGCAGCCTCTGTCTTTTTATCCTTCAGAATGACTTTGGGTCACATGGCCTGCGAAAATAACAAGTAGGCGATTGTACTCCGAGGATTTCCCTGCTTCTTTCATAAAGCCAGGGCGTAATTTTGACTGCCTTTTCGTATTTTGTTTATTAAAGGGATCAGGGTTTTAGATGAAAGAGATTACTTGGTTTGTGGTAGGGGGCTGTGCTGTGCCCATGACACTCGGCTCATTGTTAGCAGGAAAAATGCTGGCAGTTTGATAAGGGATAAGAAAATGGAGGGGTTTTAAATTAAAATTTAAATTACTCCTTATTTATTCTTTTCTCATTTGTAAATCTCACATAGGCAAGTTAAGATAAGAGCTGTTTTAGATGCAGAATACTCCAACCTGAAATGAGTTAGTGTGTTTTGCAGAGGAGCTTAGTAAGGGAGCCTAAGATTAATTTGAGCATGCTGTCTTTGCAACTTGTACACTTTCTGGATTTCATATCGTGCTGACAGGGCCTGAGTGGGAAAGGCGTTGAAAATTTCCAAGCGGAGATTTGCTAAACTTTAGTGTCATTCAGAATTAAATCAGGGTCGTTTGAACTATCTGCAAATTAGATTTTAATTGATTGCGGTAAACTAGAGCAGTTCAGAGTTTCTTCATGTCTCCTTTCACAAGAATTGGGAGGAAAAGTTAATCGTCGGCAAAGGCATTGCCAGCTTGTTTCAAAAGCTGTTCAGTGGTCCTGTTCCGGTACTGGTGAAGTTGGTCATTGCTGATGAAAATTAAAGACAAAATAAAAGATGAAATGAAAGCAGGAGGGTGCACTAAGCTGTCCTTCAAGAGGGAAAGTCTGGATGTGCAGCTCACACTTACGATATGTCCACCTTGTTGAAAGCAAAACAAAAGGCTTCTAACCTAATAGCTGCTATATGAGATTTTGATTCTGGATTCTTCTGCAAATACTTATTACTGTTGTATTTTATCTAAACATTCACAATAATAATAAAAAAGGGAAACCTCTTGCATGCAATATTTTAGAGTTCACTGTTTTTGAGGTTTGTCTTTATGGCTGATTGGGTGCATGTGGCTTACTGTTGTGATGTTGCACTGTTGGCTGTTCACAAGGAACAGAGTTAACTTCTGTGGCAGAAGTTAAACCGAACAGGCAGTCATATGAACCTGGCTTTAACCATCCTCACAGCAGCTCTCATGCAAACCTTGCTCTCCGCTATCAAGAACAGCCCAGCTGCTTTATGCCGCGGATGCTGCTGCGCCCACTCGGCACGATGCACGTGCTCGTTTCTGGTGTGGCCTGGGAGAGCCGTGGCTGTGCAGTGATGCTCAGAGGGTGGTTGCAGAGGGCCTAAAGTCTGCTGTGTGGTGCAGCTGTGTGGAGCAAGCATGAAACAATCAGAATGGAAAACTGTTCTTTAATGTGGTGGCCTGAAAGTGTTTTTATCTCGGAGTTTCCTCTTGCTATTTACCAGAGGCCAGCGGTAAATAGCATTAATTTTCATTGCAGTAGTTTCATGGCTAGAAGAGCGTTCATCTAGTGATCCATGCCCCTGAAAGGTTGTTCAGCATTTCAAGGAGGAGCACTGCCTTCTCCACGTTTGCTAGAGGCACATCTTACCTTCTTCTGAAGCTCTGTTGTGATGCGGACTCTTGCCATCCTCTTGAGCCTGCTGCTATGGTTTCTTGCTCCATGTTTTTGCAAGAAAGTCTTTTCTGAGGCACCTGTGTCTTCTGCAGAAAAGCTTTTGATACTTTAAAATCATTGATTCTGTTTGGCTTTGGAAGTTACTCCCAACTCAAAACATCTGATCAGATGTTGCTCTATGCGTGCTCCATGTACTCACTCGGCTTGCAGAGTTTGTCGCTTACCTCCTTGGAAAAAAAAAATCCCTCAGATTTTTTTCAGTGTTTTTCAAGGAATTTCTATAATTGTAGTTTATAAATTTTTCTGTCTGCCACATGCCACATGTTATCACTCTCTTTTCATATGAGAAAAGTCTGGAAAGGGATAAATATTTGTGAAGGAAATTTGGTAGGATTCCTTAGGCCTCGCAAGCGGTGTAAAGGGATTTTGCAGATTTTGAGAGAAGAAAATGATATGAAAGAGTATACACATACTCGCAAAGGGAATCATAAACTGATAAATACCAGCATGCCAACTTTCATGTTGTTCTACATACCTACATGCATATGTATTTAATAATATATTTTGTGGCAAAATCATTTTTTTAAAAAAGTAAAAGGTGCATATTAAAAGGATTGAGTCACAAAGGACTTGGCCAAAACACTTGAATTTAAAACTGGTTGTTTTCCAGAATGTAGAACCAGATGTTTCCCTAAGACCATAATGAAAAAACATTGCAAATGATTTCTTTATAAATCACTGATATCCCAAAAGATGATTTTGTAAAGATTTTGCTACACATAAGTAATTAACTCTTTGCTTTTAGAATCCTGTCTGTTTATTTTACTAAAAGTATATGTGTTCTCTTTTCTATTGCAGTTAAGGAAATGTAATCTGAGTTCCACTCCTACTTATGAAATTCTTTAAGCAAACAAAATAAACTTTAGGTTAAAAAAAGAAAAGAAAAAAAGAAAAAAGAAATGGCATAATGGAGGTAGACAGCCCAAGTATCTGTTCCAGGTTGAAAGGCTGAGCATCTCAGAATCCCAGACTATGCTTGAACATAAATTCTTCTTTGTATTAATAGCTGATAGGACTTCCAGTGATACTAATGATTTTTGTTTTGCGACTAATTGCACTATCATACATCATGTGAAGTGTTGTAGGATTGAAGACATGAAAAATATTGCTTGTTTTTTGTGAATTGCTTTTAAAGATTTAAATTTGTCAGAAATGTTTCTCCAATCAGAATTTGCTTATTTTTATGTAGGTTCCTACATAAACTTGACATAGCAATGAGGTATACAATGAATCCTTGTATGAAAATTCATCTGCTGCCATGCTTAGTATTTTTGCTGCTCACTGAACAGTGTTGCTTTTAAAATTCAAAAGAACTTTATCAAAATGTTTGAGCTTTTAAAATAAGTGATAGATGAGAGTCTCTTAATAATATTCTATGAATGAAGTTGCGTTGAAGGAAAGAGCTGTTGAATTTTTTGAACTAAATCCAGACATTCAAATGCTGAAATGGAGGGTTTAATTTTAGCTTTTGTTAAACTCTCCCTCTAACATGACCACCAGGAGTCTTTGATGCTCCACATATAACCAGTAATTTTCTGTTTATGTGTAAGGCATAAGATCTGCCCCATTCTTTATCTAGGGTACTACTGAGCACTTATTTGGCAAAAATTATAGAATCATAGATTCATTAGGGTTGGAAAAGACCTTTAAGATCATCAAGACCAACCATAAACGCACCGCCAACATGCCTGCTAAACCATGTCCCTTAGTACCTCATCTACATGTTCCTTGAATACTGTCAGGGACAGTGACAGTAACTCCCTCCGCTTCCCTGGGCCTCTCTGAATGCTTCACCACTCTCCCTGTAGAAATTCTTCCTAATATCTAACGTGAACCTCCCCTGGCACAACTTGAAGCCGTTTCCTCTTGTGCTAGCGGTAGTTATTTTGGAGATCAACCCTCACTTCACTACAACCTCCTTTCAGGTAGTTGTGGAGGGGGATTAGGTCTGCTCTGAGTCTCCCCTTCTCCAGACTAAATAACCTCAGCTCCCTCAGCCACTCCTTGTAAGGTCTGTGCTCCTGCCCCCTCGCCAGCTTCGTTGCTCTTCTTTGGACACATTTCAGCGCCCCAATGTCTTTCTTGTAGTGAGTGTAGGAGGAAATCTTTAAAATTGCCCTAATTTCTGGGTACAGAGCAATGCAACCATTTCTGGCTGAGCCTTCAAGCCCAGTTTGTTAATTTATACACTTCTCCTATATCATAGCACAGCCTTTTGTAGACCTGAGGGGCTCATCCATTTGGATAGTATGTGGTGTTTATTCTGTTGCTAGGCTAAACTGCTTCTTTACGAACAGCTGAACTGCATTGCTCTCATCCTTGTTTAATACACATCTTATGTAGATTATATGAACTAAATTGGTTTAAACTGGAGATTAAGCGAAGGATATGCAGTGATTATATGTGCCTCTAAGTGTTTGGTTCGGTATTTAAAACTTTGCTTTGTGTATTTTTTGTAAGTCGATTCACATACAGAGTAATAAGAAAACGCTTCTCAGAATTTTCCCAAGAGTAACATCTTAAATGCTTATTGAATTAGCTTCATTTGAGCTTTGTCAGCTTTGTTTGCTGAATCATCACAAAAGTTTTTGGGGCATTTTTATGACTTTTGGCTTTGCTACCATCTTTGCTGTGCTGAAGATGATACAGTTTAGGAAATACTGTATTGTCATCATCCTGTCACACATTTGCAAGTTTCAGGGCCATTAGAAATAAATGGAAACGAGTTTTTTTTTCACTCTCAGCCAAAACTCTATTGCCCATTTCCCAGGGAACAACCTAATCTGAATTTGATTTTAGTCAGATTAGTGTGGAGACCAAACCTCCCTGCTGTTAGTCATAATTCTTCTCTGAAGCAAATTCATCACAAAACTAACATTAATCACAGAAATGGTTAGTTTGAGGAGGCTTCAAAATATCTAGTAAGCCCCTGCCAAAGAAAGGATCAATTATACCCATACTATTCCTGACAAATTTACACTGCCTTGTAAATGCCTGCAGTTGTGGGGACTCCATAACCCCCTGAAGGCAACTTATCTTAGTATCTTCACTTGTCTTTCTGCAGATCTCTTCCGGTAATATGAAGCAGGATGTAATTACAAAAACCAAAAATGTTCTCTTTGGTGTACTGAATTCCTGTGTTCGATTTCAGCTTTTGTGCTTTCTCCAGTGAAAGATAAATTCAGAGCTCAGGTGATGGAGGCGGACTGAATCCTGGGATGCTCTCCCCTTTGCTGAGTCTCCCTTTCCTATTTTCACGCTTTCACTCTTGAATCTGGGCCACGGTCGAGGAAGGAACTGAAGTTCCCAGAGGTGGGGAGGGTCTTAAGGCAGCTGGTACCATCCATATCATTTCGTGAGCTGCCTATTCCTGCCAGGGTATCACCCCTCTGGGAGTGCCTCTAATTTCTTGGCCTGGCAAAAATGAATCCCTGTTTTGCTCAGGGTGGGAGCTGTGGGGATGGAGGGCAGGACTCTGCGGGACTATGGGTCATGAGGCTTAAACAGGAAAGGGTGAGGAAAGCTCACACAGCTCTACTCTGGGCATTTCAGTTTCACATGTATCCTAGTTTGGAAACTTTACTAGACCTAGCCATGAAGCTCCATTAGTTACCCCCTAGCTGGAAGTACAATTGTATTTTAGGCTGTATGAGCTTCTAGTTGTGACTTTCTTACCATGATTGAGTATGGGAACAGGAATACTATGTCCTCTTCTTGTATGGGTCCTAGTTCAGCAGGTTTGCCACTGCAATCAACAGCTTCTTTATACCCTGGAAGACTTCTGGGCTGCAGTAGGTGCTGCTCTGAGTGTAAAGCAAGTTGGTTCAGGTGAGCTGCAACTGGATTGGCACACAGGGATGTTTTATTGACACAAATAAGGTTCATCCCATTACAGTGCTGTCAACACTTCTGTGCCCTCATAAACCTCTGCTCTTCCTAATGCTACAGGTGTCTTCCTTTTTATTTGTTCTGTCCACTTTTACACATATTTCATTCAATGTCTGTGTCAGCCTCACCTTTTTTATATTCTTTGTCAAGTGTATCTAAAAAAGATTGATGGTAAATAGGTGTTGTGGTTTTGTTCTATTTGTGTGTAATGTTATTCCATTTATGATAATGCCCTATACCTTTTACAAATGTAGATAGGAAACCCAAGATATAATGAGTGGGTGACTGTGGCTATGTGCTTCAATGTTAATTAAACTTTACAAAAATGCAAACAAAATGGTTGGTGAGCAGATTGAATTATGATAAGAGTAAGGGTTGTCAGAAGAGATGACGTGCACTTGTATATATTGCACAAATTTATGCATATTTACAACAATTAAAAAGAATAAATGTCTGTGATAGGCTGATTTTTTTAAGCGAATAGGTGACCTCGCCAAACAAATGAAGCACTCTTGCTGCTTGCCAGTGGGACATGTGAATCATGTTGTGAACTAGGAACAGCTGTTTCTCACACGGTTCCTAGTTTTTTTGGTTACATCCTTTTCCTCAGAATTGGGTGGAATTAGTAGTTTTCTGCTTATACTCAGGCTAAGAATAACAATGGTCTGGAGTGATACTGCTGAACTTCTGAGAACCGAGCCAAAGGCCACAGAAAAAGAATAGTCAAAAGTAGCTGAGCAGAATTGTCCTTGTACAAAGGTGAATAGAAATTATGAAGTTGAACAGAAATAACTAACATGTAAGAAAAAAAAAAGACTTCATTTCCCTTGCCCCCACCTTAGTAGAGTGATGATACATTCATGACCAAATGGAAGACTCAATTTATTATTCTTGCTCCTGAAGGTGCTGTGTGAGTGCTCCCTGAAGTGGCTGTAATGTACAGGCTACAAGATCTGTAAAACACTCAATGATAAAAAATTCCAGTTCTCTCTCTGGAATTTTGGGCTCCACCTCTGGGGTAGCTAAGGGGCTTTTGGAGCAGAGCTTTTGGGAACAGAAAGCGTTAAGCAAGAGCCTTGTGAAGCATTTTGGGGCTTGGAGAGCTCAGCTGTGCATCCAGGCATTTTGACATACACTGCTTGATGGCGACACTTGTCTGCTTATGCATTTCTGGATGAGGTTGTGGTGCCAGACTCCAGCACTAATGGGGTTAATCTTCAGGACATGCGTGTTGTCTGTGCCCTGCTGCGCTCTGCAAGCTCGTGGTCAGAATGGCTCAGTACATGAGCCAGGTTGAGCAGTACTATCACTAAAGGTAGAACTAGGAATAGAATCCGCCTGGAAAACAAACCAGCCTGTTTACCTCACATCCTGCTTCTGTCTGTATTTATGCTTCTAGAGATTACTGCCTTTGCCTCCAAATTATCTGTGGAAAAACAGACATCCTCAGCACGACTTTTAGATAAGTTTGTATTCATTAATCTTGATTTGTTTCTTTTTAAATGGTGATGAAGATTGGAATAGATAAAATATTACTTGGTGCTAAAATGCAAAACTGAATTCAAGCAAGCTGCCAGTTAGGAAAAACTTGGACATTTAGCTGAAGCACATTGGGTAAATGAGATTTTAAGGTCCAGATTCAGGTAATGTACAGATCACCTCCAGCCCTGTACCTGATGATATCCCTGAGCTGGCCAAGGCCATGATAGCACCCCAGGGGCCATCAGGAACACAGGTGCAACTTTCTGTTCCTGAGTCTGGACTTGGGAGCACAGAGGACCTGAGCTGGGGGCTGCCAACAGTGCCAGTGTGACACAGTAAATGTGTCCACAAGTGGCCTGCTGGGCCACAATCCACTTTGCAGCTTGGAGGGATTGGGCCTTGAGAGTGAGCAGCTGCAACCCCACAGATTCTACACTCTTCACACAGCTAATGGGTATGTTTCTTGGGAATGTCTCAAAAAATTATTTCCATTTTGTTCTCAGCCACTATTCAGTTTTGCTTCCTCCTTAAACTTGCTGGAGTTTACCTTCACAAGTCTGGAAAAAAAATAATCTTTCCAAGTCACAGTGACTTATCATGCTATCCAAATTCCACTACGAAAATCACTGCTACTTGCTGAAGAAAAAATTAATCCAGTTCAAAATCTTGCAGTATGGTTATTAGGAGTATAGAGACTTCTGATTAATTTGTCTTTCGAACTCAGAGTTGAAGGTGCTTCGCAATTTTATTAATTCCTTTGCTTCCTGGAAATCTGTGTACAGTGTGAGATGTATATGACAGAGATACACGTGCCTTAAGAAACTAGTTCTGTGAACACAAGGACTACTTCAGTTTGTCCAATCAATTTGTTTCATGTTTGACTGACATTTTACATGGGGCCGCAGCCTGCCTTTTTCAACAGCAGCGAATCCACGCCAGACTACACAGTTACCAACCTGCAAAGGGAAAAGAAAAAGCCTCACTTAGAGCATGTGCTTTTTTAGACTAGAGGGGAGCCACCTGGAAGAAGCCTTGATCAGAAGTGTGTGTTTTCTGGTGTCTAGGAAGGAGGAGTCTGGATGAATCTTTTGCAGGGAGAAAATAAGCTCTTTGTAACCAACTCTCAGCTGAGCAATGAGCCTTTTTGAACCTCCTTTGGATGAAGCAAGGAAGGGCAGAAGATGCATGTGTACCCTTGGCTCTGCCCTGGCACTTGTGCATGGTGCAGCCCGAATGATCGCTTGCTTCCACTCTCCTCTAGAGAAGCACATCAGCGCACTTGGCTAGCTATGAAGCTAGTGGGAACACGACAGTTTAGAGCCCAGCAAAAAAATTCTCTTGGGCCGCTTTAGTGCAAGGATATAAAAAAGATCTCCAAGCAGAGTGTTCCCCCTCTTCTTCATTACTCAGCCTTTAAATCAGCAGCCATCCCACCCATAAAAAGAGGATCTGAGCTGCTGAGCTCAGATTTTTGTTTTAAATATGTTTCTGCACAATTGTGCGGCATGTTGAACAGCCGATAAGGCTGAAATCACAAATAAATAATATTATCTTTCGGATGTCTATCTGCTTAGCGGGGCAGAAAATGATTGAGGAGCCTGTATTTGTTCAGCGAACAAGGGAATCAAACTATTTAATTGAACACTGATAATGAAATCTTGCTGCCATGGATTAATTTTACTAAAGGGATTTCCCAAACGCTTGTAATGACTTCGTCCCTTCCATGCCATCTAAGGGCCAGACTGTGAATGTCACAAACTGTGGCACAGTTACTGAGATACGTAACACCACTGGCGTTGGCTTGGTGTAATGGCACTGGCATGATTTTCATGATGATTGTGACTCAGTGAAAGATTTTAACCTGATACTTTATCTCATTGTTTCAATTTTCATTTTGACAAGTGAAAAGTGTATTACTGAGCCTCAAAACCAGAATATTGCTGTTGACTACCAGCCACTGGTTGGTATACACCCAATGCAAGTGCTATTGTGGAAGCTCTACCTTTCAGAAAGAACTGCTGTTTGACCTAATTATTACAGATTATTAGATTAATTTTTTAATTGAGTAGCCTAATTAAAGTAGCCCCCCTACTAGCAGTTAGCAAAGAATATATCTATTATCTTGTGTTCGCTTTCTACACTGCTGTGTATTCAGCTCCTTGAAAATTGCTTCTAAAAAGGCGAAGGACCATTCAAAGTAGTTTGCCATTTGCATCAGTTGCCAACTTTCCAGGCTATTCTGACAATAATGGGTTTTGACAGAATTTTAAAGCATTTTGCCCCCCTGTTTTTGGGCGATGATGAATGTGCCGTACAGGTGACCTTTACACAAGGCCACATGTTAATATTCAGAACCGTGCTTTTGTTTGTCCTGAACAAAGGCTGTCATTAAGAAAGCTTCGTTTGCCAATATGCCCCCCTGTTTCAGCACGGGACTCTTCCTGATTGGGCACCGGGAAGGATCATGTGCCTTTGATGGAAATGACATGGAAGATGTATGGTCCAAGTGCCGTCCTCAGCACCACTGCTGTGATGGGAAGAAAACCACTTTGACCCAAATAGACCTGCACTCAAACAATGTCGCACCAAACGAAGACAACATATTGGGAAGAAAAATGCTTGTAAACTGTGTGTGCTGGAAGATGTATTGGCCAGACGGCCATAGGGCAATCTTTGAACTATTGAAATCTTTAGAAATATTGTTTAGTTCTTGAACAATACTTACAAACCTAATTAATCAAGCATAGATGGTTATTTTCACTCTTTACATACTGCATCATTTTGTGACAAGAATAGGGCTGTCACATTTATTTTGCTGACCACTTCCCAGGTGCTTGCTGGCAAAAGCAGTGTTTGGATATACATTTCCACAGTAATCCTAGGATAGCAACCTTAACAGAGTTGCTGGCCTTCTGCTAACCTCCAGTGTCTTTCTGAACTTTCTATTTGTTTCCATTTTTTTCTGTTTATACATTTCTTGGGCTCTGTTTACTTCTTTTTATATTTAAGTACTATGAGGAAGAATTTTGACTTGTCTCCCAGAATAGTATTTTAAAACTGTCATGGATTTAGTGAGTAATGAAGCAAGCAAGCTGCACAGCTTTTATGTCACATCAGTCCTATGCCTACTTCCCAAGTCAGCTGCAGACCAAAAGCTCAGTGTAGAACTGTTGTTATTATTTATTATTTTTATTTTTTTCTACTGTTTCTACAGCAATCTTGTCTTGGGAACTACTCATGCGATAACTTCCATGTCACACATCATAAGCTGAAAACATCTGTTTCTTTGTAAAACTCAGATTCTTTGAATCTGTACTTCTACTGATTTTCAAATTCTGGTATCTCTACTTTGAGATTACTGTTGTTATAACAAATGCTAACTGATTTCAATTCTTTTGGCACATGCCTTGTGGTCAAAGCCTTCTAGGCTACTGAAAGTGAGTAACTTAATATTTTGAATTGCCTTTAAAATCTGTTGTCGTGGTAGTAAGTCTTAAAAAGAGTTTGTACAGTCAGTAAATCATTTATTAAAATGTTAAAAACTATTTTTTTCTTCAAGGTTCTATGTGCAGCAAGAGCTGTAAAATATTGAGTTCTCCTTTATTATGAATAAAATAATTGAAACAACATTTTAATATTTAAAACAGCAATAATATTTTTTTGTATTTTATTTAACATTATAGTCAAGCAAATATACTGAAGTGGTTTCCTAAAATAAACTTTAATGAAAGAAAATGTGTATTTGTAGTCTAGGATCAAAAATTGCTTAACTTTAAATGAGCACTCAGGGTTAAGCATGTGTTTGAGCTGTACTCCATAGCAACACTTTCCCACTTCAAGGCCTACACACTGTAGGAATGGACATCCTTATGCATGTGCTTCACTGCATTTTAATTCAATACAGTGAGAAATGCCCATAATGTACATAATTGTCAAATGCAGCCATGAACTTTTGTACAATTCTAATTATGCATACTGCGGTATGTATAATGATATCCATAATGTAATTAATGTAATGTAACTAATATAAATTGCATACTAGTAATTTGCTTTTTAAAAGTACTTCTATGCCCATAGTGAGATCATTTGCAGATATTAAATAGAGTAAATATTTCATACAAAAGCATATCCTAGCCAGGAGAGGTGTGAGAAAACATCCTGCTATATCCTTTTTAGATAAGGTCTGCTGCATAGTGCTGGAAATCCAGTTTACTGAGATGAGTGGAAAAAGCTGCTTTGGTCAGGTCATAAACACCAAATTCATGTTTTTTTTTTTTTTTTTTTTAAAAAAGGTATTAGAACCTTCATCATTTGTACACATAATTTTGTTAAAAAGGAAGGGTAGTTGAGCAGACTAACAGGATGATTTTAACGATGCTTACTTAGTTGCTAGGTCTAATCAGATCCAGTATTGCCATTTGCCACAATTCAAGAGTTGTGAATTGAGCCACCTATTCATCTGGCATTCAAAAATTTAAAGTCCTATTTTTTTCCTCTGAGCGCTGGAAATGCAATATTTAAATTTAAAATTGAAAAAGAGGTAGTGAGGCATTTGGCTTCAGATACCTGTCAGTGCCAGGAGCAGGTTTGCCACTGAAATGGTTTTATTAATTCGCCAAGTTTCATGCTCCTTTAACTTGGTGGCTGCAATTCCCATGTATATTGTTTTAATTTTTTCCCGTTTTATTTCATTTTTATTTAGTGAAGAGAACAAACAGGTTCAGAAGTACCTATGTGCTGCAAAAACAGAGTTTCAAATGCAACTGCACCCCTGCCAGAGGGCTGTTGGTCTGAGGAGAAGAAAGGACCCAGGTCCCATCAGATCTTAGGGTCAGACAGGTATTACAGCCATTTCTTTTATTCCCCCTTTCCACATGTGAAGTCATTTGCTGCCTTGTACTTTCAATCGCATTTCCAGCAGCACAAGATCAAACACCTGGCTGATATTTCTTTCTTTATATCAGCTAATATGCTATAGTTTCTTTCAAAAACCAATTGCACGATTCATTGTATTTCAAATGCAAATGATGAAAAACCCCACCATATCTTTATCTTTATAGCATAGTTCCCTCAAACTGACATCCCCACTCCCTTTTTCCTGAGAGCAGTTTAAACACCGATTACACACATAAGATTAATAGAAATTAAAATTGGAAGAAAGCTTGTATCAAAGTTAACGCAGAAGAACCGAGTTAAAAACCTAGAAAGTCTGAATGTGAAACTTTGACCGAGTAGACTCTGTTGGCCAATATGCTAAAGTAGTGTCCCTTATGATCAGTACAAGTCAAAAGATGCCTTGGTCCCTGCTTCAGAGCAGCCCGATAGCAATAGAGCTGATTTTCTGGCCCTGCTATGGGAGGTAGACTGTTGCGGCATGCAAATTTGCTTGCACCAATAATGTATATATTATGTATATTTATATACATGTGGTGAAAACAATAGATCTTTCTGTGACCTTTAATATGTACATGTTATGTTTGCTCAGTCACTTAGAAAATCTGTAATGCTAGATTTTTCCTAGGAATTCGCCTAGCGCAGGCACCTGAGCTGTGCGCCCCTCGTGCAGCTCCCCCCTTGCTCGTTTTTTGGGCTGCTCCATGACTTGCTCCGCCAGGGCTGGGAAAGGGGCTGGATCTACCAACCTGCACCACGTGAAAACACAGTCTTGGTGGCGAAAAACCCTTGCAAGGCCCCGGTAGCTCCAGTTACCATGGCACTGGCCACATTCTCTGGGCTTCGTCATATTCATCAAAAAAAATGCTCAGGGCAAACACCTTCTTTCGCAGCAATTTGGCATGACCGGCTCCTTCATCGGCGGCCTGTTCTTCCAGCCATCTCCCCACAAAGAGGTTAATAAATGTTTACTTTTTTTTTCCTGTTTCCATATGGTTTGTTCACAGGCTTTTGCTTGTGTGTGTATGAATGCTCACTTGCATTGACTGCTGTGAGGGAATTGTTCTACTAATGCTGGCCATCTTCAAATCAATGCCTGCACATAACAACAGAAAGTGCCTCAGATGTAGTGGTTTCCACAGAACTATTGTTAGGCCTTTGTAAGGCATTTTTGAACCTAATAAATAATGTCAAAAGTCTCTATCCTCGCCAAAAATGTTCCTTTTGAAACAGTTCTAATAGTATTTTTGTTCTGCGATGTCTCCCAGTGTTGTGAAGAATTTGTGCTTCACAATAGGAATCTGGTATATCGCGTGCCACTTGGCATTTTTTTTTTTAATTTATTTTCAGATGTAAACCATTCTTTTCCAGGCAGGAATTCCCATTTCTTTACATAAATGTTATTTTTTCCTGAATGGATATATTCACTTGGAGCATTAATGCTGTAAATGCCACTAAATTTCACGATCTGCAGGAGGATCAAATCTTAACAACGATGGAATGAAAGGAAGGAAAACAAAATGCTGAGCTTAATTATATGCTATTTCAGTGAACCTCCTTTGTGTTATGTTGCATAACTCATAATTAAATTAAGTATAAAGCAAGGTTTTAACATTTGCTTTATGCACTGAAAAACAATGATAACAATGGTCAAAGATGACGACAGTAGTCCCCTCTGGCTGTAATATCTATTAATCTGGCCCTTAATGACTGTTTATTCTGAAAGAAAGTCTAATTGAAGACTCACTACAATTCATTATATCTTATATAGTACCTATTAACAATAAACTTGAGCTGCCCTTCATCTGTAGTTTAATTTGGGGAGAATATTTCCTTTTCAGTGGTGCAACAGTGTGGAACAAATCGAGCTAGTATGAAACGTATTTGCTGGATGTATTTTATTTCTGCACATTTTACTTGGCTTATTTTAATTGGACTCTTGGGAAAAATGTCAAAAATCACATTTCTGCATGTTCCTATTCTCTGTGGCACCAAAGCTGTTGGATGCTATTGTTATTAAACTGTTGTCAGTGCTGTAGTTCTTTTGTTAGTCATCTTATTTCATCTTAACACTAAAAGTGAGTTTTAACAAGTTTTCTGGCTTCAGTAGAAATACATGAGATCTACCATAAGAGCCATTTGCTAGTGTAGCTGCAATAATAATTTTTTTGAAAATAATTGTGCTTTCCTGTTGCATTACAACAAGGGGAAAATCAATACTGATTTTTTTTGAAAACGAATGGTGTCCGATAACCTATCAAGGGTTAGCTTATTAAAATATGCGAATTATTAACCATAGCTGCAGAAGACTTCTGTCTTCTGAGGGTGAAATTTTGCTCACAGTGTTCTTCTTTCCGTCTCAAGAATCTGTTCCTACTGTCAAATAGGACCAGTCCTAGCGACCTAGCTTTTTTAGAGGTTTTGGCAGAGGCTGCCAAGTTACCACGTGTAGTTGCCACGTGTAGCTGCATGTCTTGCAAAAGCGAGCGTCAGGCAGACACTGTGATGCTGCGGGAAGCTGTTGGCTCGGAATCAGGAAACCTGGCGGTGTCCCCAGTCAGCAGGCTGGCATGGACCAGCTCTGTGATCTTTGGAAAGGCTTCAGGAGGTCGTCTCCTTCTGCACTTGGACCACAGGTTCTCCTGTGATAAAGGGAAGGGACTAGTTCCTAATATTTAAATAGTTGTAATGCAGTGGGACCCTCATCCCAGCCAATGCCAGGTCGTGCGATGGTGCTGCAGAAAGTTTAAGTAAAACAGTAATAACCATCTGACATGGACATTTTCCCCCAGACAAGGTACTTTTAACTGTGTAAGGGGTAACTGTCTTCTGTCCTTGCCAGGGTTGAGGGTAAGGGGAAAAGGCATCATCTCCAGGCTCCCAATGACAAACTGGCCTCGGCAAATATTGAAGAGGGTGGTCCCACATGCCCTGGATCCCCAGCCTTCTCCCACTGCCTCCAGCTTCACTGTGTCCAGTGTAAGAAAGTGATTTCCCTTGAGCAGTGATGTGACGGAAAATACAGAAGGCAAATGCTGAAGGTACTCCTGGCTATGTGACTGGAGGGGTAACCCAAGACAGCTAGTTTTACTCTAACGTAAGTGTATTCATACACTTCTTCATTATTCCCCACGATATCTTAAGTCTTCAGCTGCTGCTGTCTTGGCCAGTTACATGAGTAAAAGCTATAGCTTTCTTTGCTCGTATTTGGTTACTGTAGGAGGTATTCAAAACAATTGGGCTTCTAATGATTTTTTTTTTCCTCAGAAAAGATCTCAGTCTTTCTCTTAACAGTTTGAGGTTTTTGACCTCATGAAGTTTTTAGAAAACACTTAAGTAAAGAAAGCAAGGGAAAATATGGTCTATACTGAGACTCTAATTAAAAGACATATGGTCTTAATCTTAACACTTTAATACACAGAGTAGTTCTCAATGTAAGTTATACTGTATACTCTGGATGCTTTGATTTAGATGGTCTAAAGAAATACAGTGAACTCTTGGGCTTCCTAGATAATTAAAATATATAGCAACTTTTTTTTTCCTTTCACAAATGAATGATGAAATTGTTTTATTTTTTGTTGAAGCCCAAAGTACTTACCTTACCTGTGAAATACTTTTCCTTAGAAATTTGAAGCTTTCTACCTCCCTATTCTGCCAGTAACATGGCTAATCTTGCATCTTATTGTTCATGTTCAACTAAAAGCCCCACAAACCCTGGCAGTAGATGTAGAACAGCCCTTCTGCCATTAGCGTTGGACTGCTAAAGGGTTTTCGCTCAGTAATTGAAAACATGAAGTACTGGGCACTGGAAAAGAGAGGGGACACACAGAGGGCAGGGAACAAATCTATTCCTTGTTCTAAGACATCTGCAACAAGTGAAAAAGAGAAACAGAGCTGGGTAATATGATTAACTTTTAGCAGGGAAAGTGTGGCAGTGTCAGGTGTGCAGCACTCAGCATTGCTGAGACAGCAGCAGCGTTGTGAGCACCCTGAAGTCCATAAGCCAAAAATCCATCTGTGAGCGCTGATGTGTCCCTGTATGTGCAGAGTTTGAAACTGTACAGATTTGATTTGAACTGGGACTCATTGCATTTCAGCAGTGCAAATGTAATACTATATTTCTAAAGGCAAGATCATACATTTCACAGTAGTTTTCCTTTAAATGAAATATGATTCTTGTGGTGAATTCTTCACTAGTTCGGGTAAGATATTTTTACTTTACGGGCTGTTTGAGGAGTGTATACCTTCCCCCTTCTAAAATCAGAATTAATTAAAAAATGAATTGCTGACCTTGAGAAGATTAATAAAGCCTTAATATTAAATTATATTTCACAGAGAATCAAAATGTAAAGATTATTGGACATTGGAGTTCTTGGTGATCAGTATTTGCTATTTCTTTTGCTATGCCTATTCCTGCAATTTATCTTTTCTCTTTTTTTCTGGAGATTGCTGAAATTCTTAGAAGAATGACAATTCAATTCTTCTTGCCTCACCTCACCTTGCTTTGCCCTTTCTCACTGTAGAATAAGTATCTTCAAATATCGCATTAAGCAACATGACTATCATCTGTCATTCATGGTCATTTTTGGTGTACTTGCATTTCCTAGTCTTCCAAACTGTTACAAATGATCTCTTCAGCTTCTCTGTTTTTGTGACCCTTTAGCATCCCTTTAGTTTAGCATCATTTGTCGGAAGGGCAGCGCTCCTCCAATGTAGCTTGTCCACCCTGGGATGGACTCGGCAGACGGACAAAGCTTCCCCCTGACAGCACAGCAGGAGCTGTATGAAACTCAGCCAGGAATGTTTCAGATTTCACACATTAGCTCTTCGTTGCATTTTTTTTTACATCCATGTTACTATAGCTTGGCTGGCAAAACATTGGAGTGTGTCCCCTTTGGGGAACCTAGCTCATTGGGAATTCTAGGTAGAGATTGTATGTGATTCCTGGGTCCCATTATGGAATAGAAAGAAACTGTGAGGATGCAAGAGAGGAAATTTCCTACCAAATCAAAAAATTTTGCTAGAGAATTGAATAACTGGAAGCCAGTCATTAGTTGTGTCCCTGTGTGGTTGATATTCAGGCCAATAGTGTATAACATCTTTGTTAATGAGTCAGATGGTGGGACCAAATGTGATCACTGGCAACAAATCAACAGATGGTACAAAACTGTGAGAAGTAACTGCTGCACTGGATAGTTGTCGTTCAGAGGCACCTCAACAGTTTGGAGAGATGGTCAGAGAGGAACATCATGAAGCTCAATGCAGAAATGCAAAGCCCTGCAGCTGAGGAGGAATAAAGCCCCCCACCTGTACAGGCTGGGTGCCCACTGGCTGGAGAGCAGCTTTGCAGAGGCAAAAAAAGTCTAATGATATCCAGGGCTGCTTTAGGCAGAATGCTGACAGACCCTGTGTGGAGTGCTGGATCCAGTGTGGGGCATCCTGGTACAAGAGAGACATGGACCAGCGAGTCCAGTGAACAGATGCAAAGACAATTAAAAGACTGAAGCATCTCTCATATGAGGAAAGGCTCAGAGAGCTGAGACTGTTTATCCTGGAGAAGTCTCAGGGAGATCTTATCAATGTGAATAAACATATGATGGGCAGGAGTAAAGACAGAGCCAACTGTTAGTAGAGCCCAGTAACAGGGTAAGAGGCATTGGGCACAAACTGAAACGTGGGTTATTCTATCTGAACATCGAAAATGCTTCTCCATCATGAAGGCGACAGAGCACGGGAAGAGGTTGCCCAAAGAGGTTGTGGAATCTCCATCCTTGGAGATAATCAAAAGCCACCTGGACACAGTTATGTTCCCAAAATCAGGTATGAGGGATGCTCCATAGCAAGGATTTCTCTGTGAAGGTTTGAGCTCAATATATATTCACAGAAATGTTTGATGCCAGATAAACCCTGGATCAGCAGCATTTTTAAATGATTAATTGTTTGTTGGAATCCCACATGAAGTAAAGCAACAGAGCAAATGAAGTTAGAATTTTGCAGGATCTGTAAAAACTGAACTGATCACGCCAAGTTTCCAGTTCAGTTTCTGGGATTAAATCTTTTGTTAAAAATAAAGTTGAAATATATTTGATACCTGAAATATAGCCTTGTAAACTTTTGAAAATGTTCAGCTTTGATCAATGTTTTAGGAAAAGTTGGCATTGATTTAAAGAAAACACAGAATATATATATATGTATATATATAAAAATATAAAGAAGAAACCTTATAGGAGTTTTAGGTGTTTGAAGTTGCTTTTTGTAATGGGAGGGAGCATAATGGAAATAGTGTTTGTTATGCTTTTTGTTTCACACTATTATGGAAAGGGGCTCCCATTACAAACCTTGATTTTGAAATTGGAAGTGAACTTGAACTTCTTCAAATATCAAATATTTCAATCTTTCGTGGTCTTCATGCAATTAGAGGCTGACACCACTTCAAGGGAACTGAAACAGAACATCGCAGTCTACCTTATTATCAGTTAAAGATTGGGCTTGACTTTGGGAAGATGTTGTACTATGTCACAGGTAAGTTCTGTGTCTCAGTGTATATAGAGAGATGCAAGGGGGTTCAGCTCCAGGTTCAAGTATATTCTAAAATTTAAAGACTCATTCAGTTTGGTTACGTTGTTTGAAAGACAGAGTCTTTTCTCATTGCTGTCTTGCCTGAAAGTTCAGAAGAGCATATAGAAAGAAGTTGTATAATATACAAGGTGTTCAAGACCATCACTGACTAACATCAAAAACAGAAATGTGAAATCAGAGCTGGCTTCTTGGCCTCCTTGATCTTATGGGAAGTTTTGCAAATGACTTTTGTGAAATGCCAGTTTCAAACACTTTTTGTGTCCAAAGTAGCTTATGATAGAATCCCCTTCTGCTGCAAACACAGATGCAAATGAAAACACTTGATTTCATGGCAAGTTCTGCGGAACTGAGACTTCTTCAGCCATATATTCTTATGCAATACTTCATTTAAATATCAGAGATAAACCAAAAATTTGAGGAATAAAGAAATTAGACCTCCCATAATAAAAATAAGAAATTAATTTAAGCAAATGTTTTAGATAGCTTTTCTATTCCCCCAATTCACTTTGTGAATTCGATTTTGTAAATTAAGTCTAAAAGCTTTTTAAAAATGAGATGCTATTTTTCACATGAGTATGAAAACAAGAGAATATGTGGACCCAGGGAGGCTTCACTAAGCTGTAAAAGTATTGACTGAGATAATTTACATGCAAGCAGAAGTATCTTTGTAACTTCCCTTTGCTTTCCTTTAAAATAGTTAACACTGACAAATGAGTAATATCAGTTTCAGTACCTAAGATGTACCTGTTCCTGGTGCAGCAAGCAATGATTCACAGAAAATGTTCTGAAAGGTTGAAGCAGACTGATGAAAAAGTCATGGGAACATACATCTATTTAAGTCCCTTTATTTCGCCTCCTTTATCTCTTTGCCCTTTTCTGAAATATTGGTACGTGTCAGTCAGATGCAATGTCCAGACCAAAAAATCACTGTTTTTCCACTTGTATTACTAGTCTTTTTTTAATCTCCATTTCACTATGAGATTAAATTCGTATTTTATGTTGCTTCCTCTCTGCTTCCCCAGTGCAAAAATGTTTTCCTCTGGATTTGTTTTTTGTGTGTGTGACTTTAACAATGTTCTGTTCACATTTCCTTGGATAGGCCCAACAATTGCTTGTTGACCCATTTTAACCCCTTTTGAGCATCATCTTCAAAGTGTAACTGTCCTTGACAATGAAAGAGACCTTCCTATTGTCTGGTCCTTCCAGGCAATCTTTAGCATTGAGTTAAATGGCTTTCAGATGGAGGAGTTGGCTGGAAGGAAGGACACAAAGTGGTCTGTTGTTTCTGAGTGACTTTGCTAGAGTTTCCCTTTTTTTCTTTTAGAATGGTGCATTTCTATAGAAGATGACAGACGTTTTGACAGGTGCAATATGCTTTGAACTGTTGTGTCAGATAATTCTTTTGTCTTGGTTTTTCCCAGCAGAGTGGTACATCTCCTTAGGATGCTGATATGCATATTGTTTGCTTTTCATTTAGTGTGGTGAAGCCTTCCATCCTCCCTTTCTCTCTCTCTCTCTCATTTTTAATGGCCCTTTGCATATATGTAGCTAACCCAGATGGTAAGGCGGAGTGACCATGACTTAAACCTCTCTTTCCAATCTTTTGATCATGATAACTGACAGTTATAACTCAAGAAATGATAGTGGTAATAGAAAAAGGGTTGGCAAAGGCACACAAAAGCATGACCTCAAATAAAATCATGTTATAATCTCGTCTCTGGCTAAATGAACTATGTTCAGCTGGAAAAGAACATTTCAGTGCTGTTACCTCAGAAGAGGAAAATTTTAGCGCTGCTGATCTACAGATTGGCCTAGGTTAAAACAAACAGCAGTGCCTTCATGTAATCAAAACTGATTTTAGAGGAAAAAAACCCTCCAAGCTAAACTTTTAGAAATTAAAAAATATTTTTCTTTGCTAATGATGTTTTATATTCTGTTATTAATACTCTTAAACTTATCATAAGTAATATTTGTCAGACAGTTTTCTTTTGTTTTTGGAATGCATGGAATGTATTCTGAATTTGTGGTCTATATTTTTTCCATATTGGTTATGAGATGCGAATTATTGTATTGCAAATAACAGCACTGTTAAACCAGTCATACAGAAAAGGTGTTGGTATCCTTCTATTCCTGCCTTTGCCTATAAAGGCAGAAATATAACTGATGTAGGCTACATCAACCAGCCTACATCAGTATCTGTCTCTGCCTTTGCTTGCCCGAGTGCCTGTTGTGCACTTGAAAGAACTTTCCTAGTGTTGCCTTTGATACTTTTCTTTTATTTTCAGAGTTAACATCTCTTGTTGCCTGGGTGTGATTCTCATTCACTGCATCATGAATGACATCAGTGTTACTGTAAGACAATCTGACCCCCAAAATGAAAACATGACATTTTTTTGCAGATGCTTGACATAGCATAAACTCATGGGGAAGAGAGATTTGAGCGCTGCCAATCAAGTAAGGGAGTGGACAACATAAGTTACTGTAACAGGGAGAGATGTCTTAAAAAGTCATTGCTACATGGATCCTTTAGAACATCTGAGAACTTGTTCTAAATAGCTCATGGCATATGTGTTAAAATATTTAGATCAAAAATCAAGGACTACAAAATAAGTCTTCATAGACTGATTTCCAAAAGCGACAAGAACCTGTCAACTTCTGTGATCAAACCCATCGTCTTCTGCGATCTTCACTGACATCCATTCTGCTCCACACTGAGGAATTCTTCAGAGCATCTTATTCCAGTCTCTTGGCCTACATCTGTATTTAAAAATTGTACATTGCATGCAATCAGTAATCTTATATTAAAAAATTGCTTCTCTAGAAAGATGAAATTTATGGGAATTTTTGGTGGTTTGCATACCCAGAAGAGTAAATAGTTATTTGATTCCTTTACTGGTAGATGCTGCAGTGCAGCAAATTGTTCTATGACAGTACTGAAGCACATGAAATCAATGGGACTGAAAAACATGGCTAAATGCTGTCTGCTGCCACAGAAATAGCTGTAATCAAATTTATACCAAATTGTTGAAGTAATTCATTGGAATCACTAATATTTGCAATCATCTCAGTTGCTTCTTTTCTAGCAATTCTAGTTAATATTGCAAGTTTATCTGTTGGATGTCAGTCATGCAAGGAAGATACAAAATCTCTTCATTTTATTAAGCATTTATCTTGGTTGTAAATATATTCATGTATTGACTGATTACTGGTTGAAACTGCTGATATCATAGCACACAAAATAAGTTTACAGCACAGAGAATTCCAAAATAAATTGCTGTATGTTGTTAATAGCTCAAAACAGGTTCTTTTAATGAAGAGAGTTGGAAAGCCTTACCAAGAGGTGTACATACTGATGCTGTCTCTTATTAATATATGTCATGGAAAGCTCTGAGCTTAAGAGATTTGACATCTTTCATGGAAGAGCTAAATGGAGCTGATGTTAAGTTGCTTCAGACTCTTTCGCAAAACAGGCTGTTTTTGAAGCTGTGAGAATTTTTCCAAGAGGCTCACAACAAGAATTTCCAAGAGGTTCACAAGAATTTCTTGCAAAAATGTGCATCACATTAGGTTTTATGGTTTTCCTTTCACTGTTTGAGGACGTTGACATAGTTGAATAGGTTGAAGCGAAAACCCACGCCATTTTCACAGGAGTCCAGTAAAAGCATGGCAGAGTCCTTGTTATGGTCATCAGTGAGATGGTTATTTATTACATGATCAGTATCTTAAATTTCTATAGGGTTCTGTTCAATAAAATAAAGGTAGTTGCTCTTTTGATCAAGTCTAGTAGGAAAATATGCAAAGAGTTCTCACAGGCTGCTGATGTCTCAAAATATGCCCACTGTAACAATTCGCAGGCTGTAGAAACTTCATGGTTGTCAAGTATTTTGCTTGCACTTGCTACATAGACTTCATGGTTGTCATTGGAGATAGAGCGCTGTACCTCATGCTCCAAAAGCATAGGCTCCTACTGTCAGGGTTGGTATCGTGTTGCTAGCATGAAGAGACTATGCAAATTGGGTAGCATAATGCTGCTAATATGGGAGCTGACTATGCTAATTCCCATGTTAATCCTGTGAGCAAATGCGGTATGAACTGGACACTTGTAGATCCAAGTCTATTTGAGGACAAGTTTCCTGCCATTTAGAAGATCCTGACAGCATATGAGAAGTTCCCTCATATGCCTCCTTTTTTTCTGGCTGGTGCTCAGGAGCCATTCGAGGCCCATACAGCAGATAAGGGACCAGTAGTGAGTTGTTTCCATGAATAGGAGTAAAGTGTTGGACCAGATCAAGAGGACCAAGTTAAACAAGAGGCAACAGTATGAGTATCGTAATTGAGAGCTACTTTCTAACTAAAACCATTGATATGTTTTGCCTTATGAAACTCTGGATACCGTCACCTCAATTTGCTTTGTTTTAGTGACACATATGTTAGCCTACTGTGACTGTTGAGTATAATTCTGCACTTTAGGTTCCACAAACGAAATGACATCTCAAGTATCCAAATTTAGTGGTTCACAAGATGCATTTAATGAACTTGAAGGTCCTTGTCTGTTTACAGGCTCCTCTTTGTCCAAGCACAAAATGACTTCTGATGAGAGAGTGCCTTAGCTCTTAGGTTATCTGTCTGATTTCTACTCATGCCCATCTTGATACACTAACATAGACCATAATAATCTTCACCAAGATATAAATGAAAACAACAAAAACTTAAATCAATTCTCTAAGTCCACATTTAGTCATTCAAGTTCTTAATATACTTTGAAGAATGCTAACATGCTGTAAAATTAATGATAGACAATGAAATCCCCAATAAAAGGTATAAAAAACATGAGTCGCAACCTACTATATCTAGTAAGAATTCTTGCTAACAAAGTGCACTGGTATATGACCACAGTCAAACCAAAAGGACAGACCAATAATTTTTATTCTCCCTTACGTTTGTCAACATAGAATTCTCCTATGAATGCTGTCAGTTCAGTACTTACTTGCTGCTGCTGATATATTGTTAAATTGTTAAGATCGCCTTCTAATATTGGATTCAAATGTGCCTTTTGAAACTTAATCCCTGTTCCTAGGTAAAGTTTATCCCAGATGTTCTAGTCTGCAGTATTTTATACTTTGTCTTAGAAATATTTAAGCAGGTTGAATATGTTATTTAATGGCATTATAATCTTGTTTTACATAATTCTAAAAATATTCACTTATGCACCAACATATAGTTAGTGAAAGACTTGGTGAAGAAAATAATGAGAACAAATCATCTTTCATTTCTCCTCTCTCATATCATAACAGTGGTGTTCAATTATTAGGACTTTTCATTTATGGGTATTCTTCATCATGTATGAAAGTATGGATGAATTGAGAGTTTTCGTCAGTTCTCTGAATACTACTGAAATATTTTATGTAAAAGTTAAGTAGTTTCTCCAATGGTTCTGAATGATGTCACATTTTTTATTTGGTCTGATTGAAAATTTCCATTTGAATGCTTTCCTTTTATAAAATATTAGTTTCAGCAAACTAAACTACTTCCCAGAATCAGGCTGATTTTATCATTATTTTAATTGAATGATTTTTTTCCTGTAAGTTCAAAATATTTTGCACTGAGTTTCCAGGTTCTAGGTGACCAGGATCTTTAGCTGAAATATATAACTTTAGCTGAGTCTATATTTGCTAATGCTATTTCTTGAGAAAATGATGAGAAGAGGCATTTCAGTAACATATTGAAAGAGGAGTATTACAGTTATTTTCCTAAAAAATGAAGACATAGTAATTTGAAGATCCCATTCCCTCTATGCTTATATCAAAAACCTACTTGTGAAATATACAGTGAAATGAAATGGTTCTTGGGCCTTGTGTCTTCCCTGTTATGTAGTTTGAATCAGCATGCAACAACTTTGAAAGTCAAGTCCAACCAATGCTGACCTTCATACGATAGCTGCATAATCTCATTCTAATCACAAACTATTAGCAACTTAGGCTTTTGTGATGTATTTTTCTTGATATTTGTCAATATGAACAACCAGTTTCTCAACCTGTGTTTCAGGCAGTATTTAACTCAAATTTTGGAAGCACATGATGAAATTATTAGCTGTTATTTCTCTACATAAAATAATATAAATCAAATGGGATTCTTTTCAAAGTTAGCCTATAAAAGTTAAATTCAGTGCAGCAAAAAGTGCAGCAAAAGTTAAAGCAGTAGACAAGGAAACCTGGGACATTATGGGCTCTCTCTCACTTTTAACTACATTGTGATATAGTTGCTGAATGAGTCAGTTCACTCAAGAGAGTAACATTTCCCAGAGCGGAGAAGAATTTAAAAATCCAGACAGGCATTTTTTTCTCTGTTTTTTTTTTTTTTTTTCTAATTGAACTGGGCTTTAAGATTACTCCCCTACAAAAAAAAACAAATGGTATTATTATTACATAGTTTCATGGCTTGTAAGTTATGGAAAGTTTTCCAAACTTATTTTCCTTTACTTGTAATCAGACAATGCCAATACTTTGTTTAGGTGTACTAAAAATTATGATGGCTAAATAAAATGAAGCCAATTTGTTTAATGGGGGAGGAGAAGTTATTTTCTTCCTGGTTTCTTATTACTATACTGGCTGCTTTAATTTCTGGCAGCACTGCATTAACGTTAAGCACTGGTCTCCAGCACCGAGTGGCAATTTATCATCTTTCTTGGCAGGCTTCCTGCTTCATCGTGCACCTGCCTCCTTGAAAAAAAACAAGACATCAGATACTTATTCAAATAATGCAATAGCTGATCAACAGAGTATCTACACAATGGTAAGTTATCCATGATAAAAGAACAACTTTTTCATGCATTATATGTGACATATGTGTCCTTTCTCTTAAGATTTATGACATTCATGACGGTTAGTATTGTTACTATAATCAAATCTTTTACAGCCTAACTGCAAAGGTTCAACATATTGTCAATAGATTTCTATATAAGAGTCAATCAAGCAATTTCATAAATGCTTTAAAACACCTGCACTCTCTCTGGAAGTGTAGGAATAGCAATATCATGGTCTCATCTTTCAAGCCACGAGACTATTATGGTTTAGTAACTCCCTATAGGCAAACAAAGTGGAAGAAGAGTTAAAAATACATGTTATTTGCATTTGTATGGCACGTATACGTCTATTACATATATGTAAGGGTGGGTATGTACATACCATGTGTGTATATACATATGTGTATATAAAAATAAACATGTATATTTTATATATATATGTATGCATGTATGTATATGTATAGAATTTCTGGAATACAGTTTATGTTTTCAAAGCATAAATAAAGAAGAAACTAAAAAATAGCTCTAACTCCGTGTGTGAAGACAATTAAAACTATTATTGGAACTATTCTTATAAAGGACACAAAGCATCTAATTCATAAATATTGAAGGAAAGGTTATAGTACTGGGAATATCTCTCTACACTCACATTTTACAGGCCTTGATAGAAGTTATT
>NW_010587337.1:205040-231633 GCF_000705375.1 Tinamus guttatus
TGAAAGGGGAGGTGGGTCCTTTGGGAAAGGCACTGGCCTATGCCATAGGAAACCTATAACCTGACATGCTACCAATACCTTGGGTTACTCCCATTTATCTTCTCCCATTCAGCTCTTCCAAGGCCTACGTTTCAGCTCCAAAAGGGTTAATATTAGCCCTTCCCTAAATGTTATCAATGTGTGTAGGTACCAAAGAGAGACACACGCACAGTCGGCTTCTTTTATTTGATCTAAACAATTTTAAATATTTGAAAAATACAGCTGTGAAAGGGGCAGGACACTTGATAAAGCCAACTTGAAGAAGTTTCTATTGTCTATGATTAGGATTATTTGTACCATATCAACAGTGCACTGTGCTAGGAGTTGCATAAAAAGAGAGCAAAGGATAATTCTTATTTGACAGCTCTTGGCCTTACAAGAAAATCTACAGTCAGAGGGGGAAAAGGCATTCTGCAAGAGCAGAATAGTTAAGACAAAGGAAAACAACAAGAATGTGAGCATATATAGAGAAATGGTGTGTAGGTAGAAGTTTCTGGACTTTTTCTGGATTTTTAATATAAATGCTAAGAAAGAAGGAAATGAGATAAAAATCTGAGCTGAAAGAATTACCTCTTTCCCATAAATATGCCAGAAGGTGAGAACATTTATCCCACTCGGTTAGGAAATTCTGCTTATATTTTTTTTTCAGGCCTCTTGGAAGACTTTCCACTGTTGTAGTGCTTGCAGTGGTGAAAGCAGCTGTGATGAAAGGCTGGTGGAGTGTTGTCTTGCTGTTGCTGTATGGGGGCTTTGCTAGCATACTGAGTATGCATTGCATTACTGCTGGTCAGTTTTGGCCCGCAAATTGGGCAGATATTGTTGATTAGGTTTTCCCTACCATGTCATCCATGCACCACGAGAGCCCACTGTTCCTCACAGTGTCACCGTTGGACTGAATTGCTGTTGCACAGTCCATCTCATGTGTGTGGCAATGTTGTACAGCTGGGGGTGATGGGGGGTGCTGGTCCTATCTGTTGGACTACAGAATTCAGAAGGACGAAGCCAGTGGTAATACTCATGGGTGCTTTTCGTTGTACTATATCTGTGGCTATTTTTCTTTGATTTCTTAGGTTTCCTTACATATTTGGATACACTAATTTTCCTAATGAGCCCTTCTGTGTAAAACTACTTACTAAATATCAGCCTTAATACTTCTGACTTAGAAACTTCGTTCACTAACAACAAAGGCAGAGCAAAAGCAAAAGGCCGTGTGTATCTAGTTCCTTGGGCAAGTTGCCTTACTTGGCAAATACAAAGATATTAAATTTCTATTCAGATGATTAAAAAAGAGCTTCTTCATGTTTTACCGCATGACCTGTGCTGTTTACAGTGCATTAGGTGTTTACTATAGTGATAGAAAAATGTCACCTTCTCCATCTCACTCTCTCTTCTTTCGCAACAGATGTCTATTCAGAAGGACTTGCCAATCATCTGTATCTTTATTAACAGCTAGCAAGCTTTTATTTAATAGAATATATGTAATATGCATGCTTGTCTTATTTTTTAAGCACTGATTTGTGAAGGTAACAGCTAGTGTCATGTTACTCAGACTGCTCCTTCTAGTTCTTGTTTTCAATTGAAGCGGTGTGCTGTGTCAGCAAAACCCACAACACGCTGCTATGCTCTCTTTTGTGTTGCACTCGTTTGACACATAAAACTAGCACCTGCTCTTAAAGGACCCTGCAAATTAGCCATATTAAAGATACAAAACACGAAGGGGTTCTTTTTCATGATAGTGGGAAGCTTGCTTAACAGCATTTAATTCAGGGGAAAACCTCTGCTATCATAATTAAAAGGAGGAGTGAAATAAGAGAGTGTTTTACATAAAACAGGATAGCTATCACTGAGAAGGTGGGGTGGGATGGGGTCGGATTTGGCTGTGGAGTAGTTACAGGCTCAGATATTTCAACAGTTATTGATGATGCTCCTGACTCATAAGCTGTAGTTTTGCACACTTTGGGGGTCTAAGAGAGAGTATCTCTGACTGTCACTGCAAATGGTTGTGTCGTATGGTGTTTTCATAAGTGTCATAGACGTGAGCACTTTTGACAAGAGTCTAGTGATACTGAAACCAGTCTTATGTTCCTTGGGGCACTTATTTTTCAGTGAAGTGCCATAGGAGCCAAAGTGTATAAGAATGTAACTCTTGCATTGCACCAGATATGAAAGACCGAAGTCCAGCAATTAGCTCTTGGAAAAGTATTTGAATATGGTTTGCCAAATTTTGGTCAAATTTGGAAAATATTGTTTTTTCTGTATAATTGTATTATACGAGTTCCAGATCCCTGGTAGATCTCTGTGTTATCCACCTCATACAAGGTAAGGAATAATTCATGCTACTAAGCTTGCATAGACTAGATAGCAAGGACAACAATGGACAACTGCAGTTATGTGGTGACTGTGAGGTTATGGGACTCACCCAAGCGAATGTGAAAGTGTCAACAAACAATGGATTCTGAGTGCAAGTTGAAGCATGCAGAGATGTACGAATATATTGCGGATTGCTTTTAGAACCAAGCTCCCTCCTCCAAAAGAGTTAAAGCATAAGGAAGATGAAACCTCATGTGGTGTTTCCTCAGCATGTTTAAAATGCTAAACATTCATAGTAAAAATATGTATGAGAATTGGCTTGTCAGATGCTGCTATTGTTGTCCTTGAGAAGATATTTTATCATTGTATTTAGCTTATGAGTTGATCTTATAATTTAGATAATAATATTTGCTTTGCCTTACAAAGTCCTTTATCACCAGGCAGAGGGCTTGAGGCATTTACTTCATCAGGCTTCCAGCAACCTCTCATTTTAAAGCGTGTGAAGCACTTACCTTTCATCAGGACTACATAAAATAGTTTGCTACTTTGTATTAAGAGATTTTATCAGCATGGCATGCTTAGAATCATAGAATCCTTGAGATTGGAAGGGGCCTTTAGAGATCATCTAGTCCAACCCCCCTGCACACGCAGGGTCACCTAGAGCACGTGGCACAGGACTGCATCCAAGCGGGTTTTGAAGATCTCCAGAGAAGGAGACTCCACAACCTCTCTGGGCAGCCTGTTCCAGGGCTCTGTCACCCTCACTGTTAAGAAATTTTTCCTTAAGTTCATGTGACAAGCCCAGCTCATTTAGTCTTTTCCTCATAAAACAGATGCTCCAGTCCCTTCATCATCTTTGTCACTCGACACTGCACCATGTCCTTCTCCATGTCCTTCTTGTACTGGGGAGCCCAGAACTGCACCCAATACCCCAGATGCCGCCTCACCAGAGCTGAGCAGAGGGGCAGGATCACCTCCCTCGACCTGCTGGAGGCGCTCTTCTTAATGCACCCCAGGATCCCATTGGCCACAAGAGCATACTGCTGCCTCATGCTCAACTTGTCGTCCACCATGACACCCAGGTCCCGCTCCACAGAGCTGCTCTCCAGAAGGTCGGTCCCAGCCTGTACTGGTGTCTGGGGTTATTCCTCCCCAGGTGCAGAACCTTGCACTTGGCCTTCTTGAATTTCATAAGGTTTCTCACCGCCCAGTTGTTCAGTCTGTCCAGGTCCCTCTGGATGGCAGCGCAGGTTCCTCTGGATGGCAGTTTAATTTGGCTCTGTCATATAAATTATGCCAACCATATATTGTTTGATGGGAAAATACCTACCAAAGGCCTGTTTCATGAGTTGGACTTTCAAATACTGGGCAAATCAGAAACAATCTTATAGAGGAAGTTACTTTGCAAGGAAAGGAGGAAAAATGGTAAAGTTGACTATCTTTATATCACCTTCCTTGAGATACTACCAAAACTTCTTCGTTGGTAGCAAGAGGAGCATCAACCCAGATAAGACAGAAAGAATATGCATGCTTGGGCAGACCCACAGAGGATTAGATAAGGAAAGTAGTGGGATTTGGGATAGAATGACCTCTATGCAAAGGTCCACTTGTAGCATAAATAAACGTTTGTGTTTCAAGAGTTGAACATCAGGTTGTTGGCCCTGGAACAGGAAGGAACTGTGTTAGCATAAACAGGGCCGGACCCCTAGATTGGCTAAAGCAGTAGAGATCCATTGGTTTAAGCAGATCTCCATGGATTTACAGAAATGTATTATTCTGTAATGTATTATTAAATGTATTAAATGTATTATTGTTAAGGAGACTGAAGGGAGGCTGTAATTTAGTCTGACATGCATATCAGGTGAGGGTCAGTCCACAGATTTGACCCAGACTTTCTTTGCTTTCAGGAAAGATTTGAGAAGGCCCTGTCTTCCTACATCAAATAGACTTGCAAATAATTTTTTAGAGCTCAAGCAGTCCCTGAAAACATTTTGGGACTGAAACATTTTGAAATGAAAACATTTTGATTTTTTTTTTTTTTTGCGGTTAGGTAAAGCAAAGTGAGATTTTCCTGTTTATTGCTGATGGAATTGAAGAGGTAATGTACAATAGAGACTTGACCTGGATTTTTTTTCCCATTATTTTCAGTGGCCTTTTATCTGGCCATATGTACTATTTGGCAAATGCTGCACATGAATACACAGTTAAAAGTTTAGACTGGCTTTGGTGCATTAATAGCTTAAATGACAATGCAAACTGTAAGCCATATATTCAACTGGAATGTCAACATTTGAACAATTTGCAAATATGAAAATATTTGATGAAGGCATTTGTGACTAGCTTTGAATAATTTGTGTATTTTTGGTACTTTCACAATCTGTCCACAATGATTCATGCAGAAGGAAAGGTGAAATTTATCATATATGGTGCTAGTTGCAGATTGTTCTCTCAGTAGCTCTAAATGAGGCCACTGTACAGTGCATTTGTTTAATAAATGAAAAAAATGTAGGAGCCATCCGGTGATCAAAACATACCTCTCCAGCTAGTTTATAAGGTCTTTAAGGCCAAGCCTTTTAGCTGATAAAAAGTTGAATTCTTAATACTGTGTTGACTGCAATGTATTTTCAAGATATTTTTATTAGCACTTTTGCCATCCTGTAAGGGCTATAAGCCAATTGCTTCAAGATTTCCACATTAACATTACAAAAGCCAAATATATTAAGCAAAAGGCATAACTAGGAAAAGGGCGTCCCTGAGTTCCTAGTGCTTTGTGCTGCATGTCTGACGAGAGCACAAAGGAAGTCCACCTCAAATGAGCAGAAAGAGCTGCTGGTAGCATGTGCTGGAGGTGCAAACCTCCTGCTGCAGAGAGGCCCTGATTCATGTCTGGAAACTTTACAAGTTGCATAATGCAAATAATTCCTGCTAACAGAACTCCGGCATATATTTAACATTGAAGCAAATGAATGCTCCAAGGGCTGTGAACTGGGCCTCTGATGGTTTACTTAGTTCTCTAGAAATAACAAATTCTTAGTAAGTAGTAAAGAATGCATCTTCACTCCTTTTTTCTCCGTTATGAAAGTGGTTTACAAACCATAAAGACAGTTAGAGAAGAAAAAGAGACACTTCCACAAATTGTATGTATCATAGCTGTACAAGACTCAGTAAAAGAAATGTGTTTGCAGTTGCAGTGCTCATATTAACAAAAATCCGATTGTAACCTACTTTGTTTTGGATGCAGAGCTCTCATGGTGGGGCTTTATGGCGAAACTATATTGGCTTTCCTAATTGCCTAACACAAGCAGGGCAGAGCTGAAGTGCAGTTGGCTGTATTTCCTAAAAAGTCACCCGCAGCAAGGACAGAGAAAGCCATGACGGTGCCCTCCATCCATGCACTGTTGTGTAGGATATAGGACTCTCAAGGTCAGTTCCTGCCTTTGCCTGAGAGGATGCAGCATATCCCATAAAAGAGTCCACCATTGTAGGCACAGGCATATAAAAGTCTCCTGAGGAAGCTCTGCCTCTGTGCAAAAATAGAAATTAAAATTTACTGGTGGAAACAAAAAGTAAGGAAGAATGTGAGTGTGTGGCTCAATGTTTAGGAATAAGAAGATGTATGTCTGGTTGCTGCTGTCGGTCATTTAATCAACAGTTGTTGTGGGTACAATACACAAGCAATCCTGCAACTGTACAAAAGTCATTTTTCTTAGCAGTAGCAAATTTAGCAAATTACTTGCTGAAGGAATTGCTTGATAAATACCCAACGAACTCATGTGGTGGGGAATGCATACTTATTCTGTCACAATAGCTCTCAAATATAAACTCATATTTCTGTGGAAATTAATTACTACAATGACTTCACACTCCTAAACAAGAGCCATGATTTAAATAGTAAAGTAAAAAATATCAGAAACATCTTATTTTCTGGGCTTCACTTTTTCTTTAGAAAATAAATAATAACTTTGATGTGATCCTGTAAGATTCTCCCTCTGCACCTGCTCACAATATTTTAATGTCAGAAAACACACGCTGAGCATTCACCTTCACCAGGCCCTATAGTATTCCATTTAGTATAGATTTATTGTAAATTTGAAGTCAGTTTCAATGTTAAATAGTTTCTGGAAGTATGGCAATGTCATTTTTCTCCCTCTTTGAGGAGAAATTTGAATGAGTAAAATAAGACATTTGGGTTAAAATGAACTGGCAGTAAAGAGGATAGCAAAAGTGATATCACAGGTAAATAAATTCATGTCTTGAGTATACTATTAAGGATTCATATAGCCCCGTCTCTTGGTAACAATATTGCTATACTCACAAAGAGATCATGGATAGAACCTGTCCTACAAGCTTAGTCATAAGGGCAGGGTTGCTGAAGTCGTGGTACTTGCTACTTCAAATGTGAAGGAGTGAGGAAAGCAAGGACTGTAGCTCAGCAGGACGGCTCTGTATGGGACTCCATAGTCCTGTGAGGAATATCTTCTCCTGAGCACCCTTCTACTCATGGAGAATCTTACAGTTTCTTTCAGTTTGCTGAAGTGGTTTTCACTCCAGAACAGCAGTGAAAGATACTGAAAATTTTAGCATGAGCCACCAGTCAAATCCTGTCCATCTATACAGTGTTCTTGAGCACAAAGTTCTTGTACAGCAGTTCCTGTCAGTAAGATCTCCTGCTGTATCCAAACACATAGAGCTGCATCGCATGCAGCAGTGCTGAGACCCACCCAAATTTACTTTTGTCCGAAGGCAACTCAAGGCTCTAGGGCTAATCAGACCTGTGCTGCTTCATCAGGTAATGCAGAAAACGAAGCAAGTGTGGGGCAAACCAATTTCAGTTGCTCGTGATCCCCAATGTGTCACAGGAAGTAGAATAATATTTAATAATCAAATATTACCAGTATTAACAGAAGCCTTCCCAGTGTCTCACAGAGATATCTAGCCCTGTCTGATCTTTTTCTCCTCGTGTCACTTTTACTGAACTATATTCAATGTGCTCTTCGTAAGAGTACTCAAATTCAGAAGAAAAATGGTGAAAAAAATGTGTTAATCCTTTTGAAGTGTAATTAAATCTAACCACAGAAATGAATTAACTTGTTTAGATTTTCTCTCTACATAAATTTGTAAGTCTTGAGTAAGCAGCGCTCAGGTATGTTAGACATTTGAAGTTGAAATACTGAAGGAAGAATCCTGCAGAATGACTGAGATGTGTATTGGTTGCTAACTGGGAGTAACAGACACATTCATCTTTAGGGTATTTTTCACTGGAGCAAACTCATTCCTCGTTTTGACTATAACTGATTTTGGTGGTGTTGTATGTATGTATATGAGTTCAAGTCTGGAGTTCTTGGAGTTTGTACTACACTAAGGAGCAACCAGATCTAGTATTTTCTTGTAGTGTATCACAACTTTTGAAACATTGGAGTAATTTTTTTTTTGATCCAGTTGAAAATAATTCTCATTTTTTTACAAATGCTTCATCATTACTCATGATGAGGCAATGTATATGTAATATGTGTAATGTGTAATAAGTAGAAGTTTTACCAAGCTGACATGCTAGAAATAATAATAATATATAATTATATGGGATTTTATATAAATCCATATACTTATTTGTTAACCATGCATAATTACAGAATTTATGTTGAGGGCAAATATTAACATTGTATTAATGAATAATAAATGTAGTGAATATATCCTGTCTGTGCAGGGTACTAATTTTACAGCTCTGTCATGGTGGCAGACATTGTTATAAATGGCTAATTTCTCTATTGTGTCAGAGGAATGAAAACCAAGTCATTATTCTTTCCTTAGAGAGAAGCAAAAGATAGAAGGCTGAAAAACGGACACACTAAAGAAGAAGGATATAATGAAAAGTCAAAATTGGAAAGGACATTCCTGAGAAGAGATGCTCCCTCTCTACCTGCTGAATGCCTTCATCTTGCATTGGCGAATGCACCTCCATGTGCACATGGAGACGCTCTGAAGACTGAACTCGCGACTGGCTGGGCTCCCTGCAGACCTGGAGGCAGCACTGGGACCTGCTAGCTTCCAAACAGCCCTCCTCCCTGAATGAGAAACCCCCTGATTTTGTTAACTGTTTAGCATTTTTTGTTTTGTTTTGTTGAACATTTGCTGTGAGCTTTACTACAGACTTTTTTTTTTTTTCTGTATAACAGAAGAGTACGCTGTTGTAGGGATGCAGGCAGAAATAAGAGCATGACAACTTCCTCTGTGTAATATCGTGTATTTTTTTAGGGTGAACCTGTTCAAATTACTCTTTTCCAACAGACTGCTTAGCAGGGGCTGTCTAGATAGGAAATGTGATCCTGATTGTCACAAAGTCTGTCAGTGCGTGAATGGAACTACTAAATTGATTTACAGTGTTTTAGCACAACCACTCCTAGACATTTGAGGCTAGAGTTACAGAACAATTAGTAAGAAAACACCAGTGGTATTTTATTTATGAAAGGTCTGTTTACATTCTGCAATTAGGCTGATCCAACCCATATTATTTATGAGCTGTATTTTGCAAAAAAAAATCTCAAAAAGTTAATTACAGTAGGCACAGATGAAGAAAAGTGTGACCTGTAAATGTTTTGCGGTTAATAAAACACAACTTCCATAGATAATTTCATTAAGAACTTTTTATGTCCCCCAGTTCTTGCACGGGGCATGGTCCAGGATGGTCCGGGGCATGTATAGAGAAGATGGCACTTTTCAGACCAGATAAGGAAACTGAACATTTGCATAATCTCAGCCTATTGCAATGAGGAAGCTAAAATGAGTGAGCACTCTACATGATCTAAGGTAATCCGTTCTCCTTCACTTTGCCAAGGAACAGGGGTGTTCCTTCCAGCAAATATGCTGTATGTGTTACCTCAGCCTTTTCAGAGCGCATCCTCTTCGTAATTCTTTGGGAATTTTGTTTGAATAAAGACCAAGCAGTCAACTGTGACTTGAACATTAGCTTTTTTAAAGTGACCCAGCAGCAGGCTAAGATGCAGATTATCATTTCTCCCCTGTGAGATCCCTTGGGAATTCTCAATCCAGAACTAGGGTGCCTTCCAGTTTCTTGCATTTCTTCTTGAATGTAGTGGATTGAATGAACACTTTTTTTGCAGGTGAGGGTATTTGCTGCTTTTTATGTATATGGTATTCAGTGATTTTTTAGAATTTTCACAGTCACTGAGTAAGGGTCAGTATCTGTCCTCTGTGGTTCCTGTTGTGGAAGAGCAAAGGCCATTTCTCTCAGTCTCTTAAAGGCAAAAGGAATCTGTGTAGGAGCTAAGACCCTTAATTGTAAATATTCAAACTCTTTCAGCAGTACAAAGGTAAAACAGTGTTTTGGGAAAAATTTTGTGAAACAGAGATGACAGAAGCAAGCAATGTGTGGACATTGCCTCTATCAGAGAAACCCTTGTGAACTTGCAATAGATTGGCAATGAAAGTATTCATACTGAGATCTTTTCTGGCACTATTTCTTTCTGCTTTCTTGGACTTAAGGAAAATTAAAACATAAGGAAAAAAAGTCCTCTTCAATCTTTTAACAATTGTCTTTTAAATGTTAGAGATGGCTTTGAAAAATATGTTTCCATTGATCTACAAACCTTTTAACACTGTTGATATCAAATAGTTCTTCGTGTTTCTTTTCTTGGAATATTATGTAAAACATATTATATATAAAATGAGGGATTGGTGTTAATATTATGTTGACATTTATATACTCATTATTATCATGAATCTGATAAAAAAATCTCTTGGCCCTTCTTCAGTCTTATTTATAGTAAAAACTTTCTGACAGGTTTGAATGAAACTTAATCCAAGCTGGAGAACAGAGACACTCATTTTACTGGGCAAATGTCAAAGACACGGGATGGTTCAGGTAAGCTTAGGGTTGTTTTCTTAAGGCCTTCTTATCTTTTATATATTGTGTTTACATTCTTATTAAAGTGCACCAGCCTACGTATCCAATAGTAAAGGACAGGGATTCCCATATAAACTGCTAGTTTATCCCTCTGTTTCTAGTACCTTTTCTTATTTGATCTCTCTGCTTATGGGTTGTTTTTGCTCTCAGTTTGCCTTTATTGCACATCTCAGGCATTGCTAAATGGAGCTGGGTCTCAAATATCACCTGCCCTTGCTTTCAAGGGTTCGATTGCTTGACTTTGAGACTTAAAAGCCTTTGACTGGTTTATAATTCAGTGACTGGGATGTTATCTCTTTTCTCTAGCATTATACACATTTGTGTACATTCTTTTTCTTGCCTTAACTGTAGTGATATATTTATATATGTCATAAAAAATATACTTGTGAAATTTGGAAGAAATATGTAAGATAACATATGTGGATGTGTGTGGATGCATAGTATCACAATTTCCAAATCATTTAAATGTTTTTAAAAGTTCTTTGGCAGTTTTATTTTTCTGACGGTGAAAGTAAACTTGTAACATGTGCTGACATATGAACCTTCATATCATCACATTATGACAATTAGCAAGTTTCCCTTGCCCCAAAATTTTAAATTAAAATCAACAAGAAACTATTTTAATTTATTAAATATATCAGATATTTTCATCACCTTCCCAACCTGGCAGTTTTTGTTATGATAATTTCCCATACAGATTTAAATGAGAAGTATTTACACATGTGACAGTAGGAATGAGTGGTTTGCGGCAAAGGAGGGTAGTGACTTCATAATTCAGGTTGGGGTGTCACTTCCTACATCAGATGGATGTAGAAAAACAAAAGGAGTTGTCAGAGAAGTGGTCAAAAAGGCCAGGCCTGGCGTTGCTGGTGGTGCTTGGAAGACAGGGAAGTAGTGAGAAGCAAGACAGAAAAAAAAAAAAAAAAACAGAAAAAAGGGGTAAAGATGCTTTGAAATTAATTACACAAACCTTGAACATAAGGTGGAAAATAACTACAGGGCATCAGGATAGCAATACGATCTAAGCTGCTGCTGAAATCAAGCAAACTTTGCACATAAGACATTATAAATTGGTCCAACTTAAATGCCAAAGGATTTTAAGCAAAATGCCTCCCTGTTTCTGTCCACTTTAGCTGTTTTAGAACCTCTTGTATGTAAATCACACCAATATACTGTCCACTATGCATGGACAGAGCAGAAATAATGTTGGTTAAGTTCACTTCAGTCTAGAAAGGTCTAAGTTACTTTAAAAAGCTCTGAAACACACTCTTTGAAATTCACCCAATGTGTCCAACAGTTCTGCTCTTTAATTCTTATCTTCACATTTACATGTTGCTGAACAACTTTATTTGTTTTTTCTACTGAAAATATTTTCCCAGTTATCAAGGTGCATATACCATTTCTGAATCCAACAGAGGGGCAGAATGGACATTTTTGGTGCTGGATCTAATTTTTATCCTCATATAGTGAAGATTACCATGGATCTGATTATACTAATACTAAATTACTGGAATAGTAGCTCTGAAAATACACATTAACAATGCAGGTCTGTGGTCACTGTCTCCTATTGTGTTCCAGTTTTTATGCTGAGGCTGAAAATGCAATCCTAAAACTATATGGGTCTAGTTTTTGTTGTGATTAAACAGTCTTGCTGGATCTTTTTGACATTCAGCAATTGCTGAAGATGTTAAAGCAAAAGTAAATGTACTAATCATTGGTAACAAAGCAGCCTAATCCATGCTGACCTACAATTTGTTTAGGATCCCTTGGAGCAACAGGGAGATTAAAGTATATAAAAAAGAAGAGGTAAACAGTGGGTCAGAGATTAGAAGTGAAAAAGGAAAAGGCTGGCTTCCCCCAGACCACACACTGATAGTGGACCTTTGGTCAGTGATTGTTAGAAAATGTTTCATGTTTCATTTTCCCCCAGAACCTTAGAAACAGAAGGTTTGATTGGCACTTGTCATGGCTGATAGAGAGACGAAGATGCTTTGGTAAAAAGGAGAGGGAGGCAGCCGTGTCAAAAGCAGAAGTAGTCAAAGGATGATTCCTCCTTTCTGTGGTTTTGTCTCTTTCTAAATTATTCAAATCTGGGTGGCATCTGAGGATAACTGGCATTTTGACACAGCTTAAAGGATTGTCTCACTAACTCTATTGAACTAAGGCTGCCATCCTTTAAAAAAATTATAAAGAGGCAGATCTTCTATAATCTGATATGTATACAAACCAAAGGCAGCTTGATGCAGGGGTCTTTAAATATTTTGGGAGTGTGAGGAGAGCAATTTCATCCGTTTTGTGATGGATTGTCTTTTGCATCCATCTGCAAGAATGCTACTTATTGGTTTAAAAAAAAAGCCTTTATTTGATTTTCTTTAGAATATTCATAGTTGCTTGCAATGCATCTGGTGGTTGCAAATCCAAGTCAAGCCATCTGGATTAGAATCAACAAATGTAGGGAATTTTCACAGTCGAAAGAAGGTACCTCACCAACTGGGAATCTCCTCTATTGATGGTCCTCTTGATTATGGATTTTTCTTTTAGGGGCAATTTTCTTTCTTTCTTTTCAGAAAGGCACCGTGTCTCTCCTTAGCGCTTTGTCTGAATCATGCTGGCTGGCGTAAATGGGCTCCCCAGGGTTATTAGCTCCTCTATCATTCTAAGCTGCCATTTTACTCTTTGGTGTCCTCTTCAGTTAGACATAACCAAAGCCAAATCCTGCTTACTTTATTCACAGGAATCACCCCCCTGAAATAAATAATTGCATACATTTAGCAGGATTAGATATCCAGTGGCATTCTGCACTTAACTTATTGAAAACCTTCAGCAACACCCCTGCTTCTTGCACAGTTACAGCTACCACAATTGGCTGTAGTTGGGAAGAAAATTATCTTAGTCTCCTGTATTGATGCAATTGCTTTGAACTGCTAACAAGCCAAGCATGGGCCTCCATTGCCTGCTCCAGTTTTATAATTCCTAATGATAAAAGTCTTTGGTTTTCTGAAAGGCCCAGCTATCCTGAGTAGAGTGCTTGCATGTGGGGTGCCTGGTTGGTTTCAGAGCTCCTTCATCACTATCCAGCAAAGGCCAGCATGCTAAAAGTTTCCAAATGCAGCTTAACATGTCTTTGCCAAAGGAAACTATTTGTTTAGCCACATTTAAAATAAAAAGACAAACTCTAGACAAATATGGCTGATTTTTTTTCTTAGCATTTGGTTTAGCCAAGAAGATGGCTCTTCAGACTTTCATGAACAGTTCATCTACATTCATCATTCCTGTAACACAGATCAAGGTAGTTCTGCAGGGTTTCTGAAAAGACAGATAAACAGGAGAAGTTCCAACATGAGGAATGTAAGATAAGCACCATTTTACTTGACAGTTGAACTAGCAGTACTCTGCACTTTGACCTATTACATTGTGTCCTTAAGAGTTCATCAGGGAGGGGTCAAAAGACATGCACACCTAGTCTTTCTGATTTGGAAGAATTATTAACATTTGAATCTTTATGTATGATTTACTTTTTATTGTCTGCACGACTTATCTTGTGCTATCTAGTGTAGAAAAAATAGTTGAAGGTTCACATGAAGAGAAAGAACCTTTGCATTGGAGGTGAGATTTCTGAGCTCTGCAAAAGGCCTGATCATATACACAGAGAAAGACCACTCAGCCACAGAAACTCACCAGATGTGGGGCATCAACACGATGCAGAGGGGAAAAAGAACTTTCCCATTTATTCAAAACTCAGTTCCCCTCATGCCAAGGTGCTGAAGACATGACGATCTCTAGCCTCAAAAAGCGAGTTTTTATGTCTTAGCTTGTTTCAAATGATCAAATAAACAAACGAAGCAATTTGTGTATGTGAAATAATTGGATTGTCATGTGCAATTCTCCAAATTAATTTCTGAGTCTGCATCAATTATATGCATGAAAGTTACATTTTTGCATGCTCAGTTTAAGCTGCTCCATTATATAATCTTGCCCCAAGAGAGTGTTCAGATGCACCACTTCATTTGGTTTGAACTAAAAAGCATCCTTTTTCATATGACTGTCAAATAAAACTTACATCCTGTAATGTATAAATCTTCACAGGTTCCAGTATTAGCTCCAGATTTAAATTAGACAGAGTAGATAAATAAAGCAAAATGATGACTGACCAGAATATCCTAATCCAAAATTATTTGTCCAGGTTGCTGAAATCAATGGCTTTTAAGTGACGACTGTATGATCTGTATTTCCCTCAAACTGTGAAATTAGATTCCTTTTATGGATCCATCACTGCAGCATTGAGCCATTAGATACATCATATTACACTTGTCAGCCAGCCTTCCCTGTTCATTGGGACTGTAAAGCATATTAAGTAGACAATAATAGTACCCTTCAGGATGATTAGGTCGTCACGTTTTCCAGTCCTGTATCCCACAGGCAGCAGAAGCCTTCTTTGAAATCCAGGTTCTCCAAGCTCTACTTGCAGCTGGTCACGGTGCCAAGGACATTTCTTTCCCCTCTGCCCTCGAGTTTCCTTCTTGCATTCTCTCAACACAGTACCTATGAAAGTCAGCACAGATGCCAGGTCTTTAGCCAGCCACACTCCTTCCTGTGGTGCCAGTTCCTGGAAAGAGGCTGAAATGTGCTGGCAGGCTGCAGAGTCACAACGCACAGTGAAAAGAGAGTTGTTCAAACAATGTCTAATGGACTTAATCCCTACTTCCTGCCCTTTCAGGGTAACAACTGAATTTCAAAAGCAGTGCAAACTAACAAACAACTGCTAGGAGCAGTTGGACAAAGTTAAAACCTCCATCAGACTGGAACCGATGACAAATGAAGTCTCTCAAGAGGCTAGAAAGGTAGAAGACATTTATTTTCTGAGTGCTTCAGTCTGCCACTGACCTGTGGCCTGGCAATGGCCAGGCGTTAAAGTTGTATTCTGGACAGAGCAGTCTCTGCCACCCTGGCCTTGACAGTACAATTTCCTCACTGCCTGTGCTAAAGCGTGGGCAGCTCTGGAGCTGGTCAGGGCCATGCAGAGCAAACTGCATCAGAGTCCTGCAAAGTGTTAAAGCTAGCCTAGAGTGGAGCAAACTCATGCCCAGTTATGTCTCCTGTTTGAATTCAAGAAGTGCTTTAAAGCCTTGAGGGCCAGTTTCATGTGCATCATCTTTATTTATACCTTCATCCTGCAGCTATTCCCTTTACTTGTACCTATGCAAGAAAAAACAAATAACAACAACAAAAAACACTAAGATTTATTTCCTTATGAAACTACCTCCTAAGGTGGTGGTTGAGTGACATATTATCTCTCACTTTAGGCATCCTCCTGCCATATCAAAGATGTAATCACTGTGAAGCGAAGTGGTGATCCAATTTGATGGATCAACTTTGTGACTGCGGGTTTTATGCCAGCTGACATTATGCCCACCTCGGCTACATTAGCTTTATGCTACATCAAGGCTTTTCTGTCCTCTTTCAGGAGGCAATAATCCTGGGCAGGGCATAGATCTAGCATAACTTCATGTTGCATGGCTCTGGCTTCCTTGACAAAAATATTATTGCGTGTTCATACCTGGTTTTGATTCCATTTGTAGGGCTGGTGATCTGCTACACGTTATTCTGTTATTAATGTTCATACCATGGTTACTTAAGTCTTTAAAGGTGCCAGTGCCTGAGGCAATCCAAGTTTTTTCTCTATCATATGCATAGGCATATCTGTAAATGAGCTGTGGGGTTTATTGACAGTACTAGAAGCTCCAGTGTCAGCTCTGTGCATTTTGCTTTCTGGCTGGAGCATCCTCCTCCTTTGAACCACTGCTCATGATATCTCCTTACAGCACAAGCAGCAGCCCCAGAGCCACTTTTCTCATCCAAAGCAAATTATATGCTATTTCACAATCATGTTACAATCATTTCTACAGAAAACGTGCCTTTAATAAATGCATTGTAAGAAGTTCCCTTCTCTTTTGTGGTTAGCATAATGAAACTTCAGACAGAATTTTAAAGAAAGCAGAGCAGTCACTGAGCTCCTATTTCTGTGTTTATTTATCCAGCAATTTACATTAAGCGACAAGTATTATTAGCTTTTCTGGATAAATACTAAGCAAACTGAGAATATTTTAAGAACATAATAGGGCACCCTGCAGTGATTATCTTTTTTTCCTTAAAAAAATATGCATTTGTTCAGAGAATGTATTCTCAGATGCCTCAGATTCCTCTATTTGGCTTTGCTCAGTGACTGATATTTCAAGATCCAGGCCGTGCTGGGCATTGTGGGCATGCAGGTGGCTGCCCTCAGGAGTCAGTAAGGGGCTATATCTACCCTAGAATTTAAAGGTGTGATAATAAGACTTTCAGCCAATAATACTTTCTAAAGGTCTAATCAAAAGAAAGCTATTGCCCACTGCTCATTCATGTCATGGAGAGGTTAAATGCACATAAAGGCCAGAACAAGCAATAGCCAAAACTGTGCTTGAACTAGCATGGCTAGTAGGCTGGCTGTACAGCATATGAGAAGACAAGTGGGAGATAGATAGGAAAGTCTCAGAGACCTGATAACTTCAAGAGTTTCAACCCCCCCACTGCAGCAGTGGTGCAGGCAGGCATTGTGCCATGTTAAACAGTAAGTCATAACTCTGTAGATAAAGGTTGGAAATGGGTCACTTGTATGAGGAGAAACGTTCTTCTGCTGGACACCTGCTGTTGATGAACAGGCTCAGAACCCTCCAAGCGGGGGGAAGAGCTGGGCATGGTTTCAAGTGAAGCAACTGGGCTGATAAACCCTGGAACATGCAGGAACACCCAGAAGAATGACAAGTGTGTGTAGTAATTCCTTATTATATTGGGCAGGGGCACCAGACCTGACCTCTTGTCTAAACAGGTTTGCTGCCTGCTGGGCATTCAGATCTGAGATGTTATGAAAAGATTGCCAAAATTTGTCAATTTCTCTAACTGTTATACCTTGCTGCTCTTCGCCTTGGACACCAACAGTACTGCCAAGGGCAACTTGGAAAGTATCAAATGGGATCCTAAAGCTCTGAGGATGGTGAACAGGAGTTTGGGGGTCCTCTCTGACATCTGCTGGGGGAACAACACTGCAAAATTGGTCCAGGAGATTTCTGGAGAGCCTTGACAATAACTTTCTGACATGGGTGGTGTAGGAGTCAATGAAGAGAGGTGTGCAGCTGGATCTTTTACTAACAAACATGGAAGAGCTGGTTGGAGATTTGAAAGTTGGGGCCAGTCTTGCCTGCAGTGACCCTGGGATGGTGGAGTTCAGGTTCCTGCAAGGAGGAAGCAGTTCAAAAAGTAGCATCACAACCCTGGCCTTCAGGAGAGCAAATGTTGGTCTTTCCATGACCTTCTTGGAAGAATCCCATATAGGGTCCTAGAAAGAAGAGGGACCCAAGATTGATAGTTAATATTCAAGGATCACCTCCTCCAAGCTCAAGAATGGTACCTCGCAGTGAGCAAGAAGGTGAAATTCTAGGAAGGCCAAGGCCCATCTGGAAATTAATCTGTCAAGGGATGTCAAGGACAATAAACAACATCACAAACTAAAATGCAGGAAATTCTCTCTGAATATGAGGAAAAACTTCCTGCCTTGAGGGTGCCTGAGCACTGGACCAGGTTGTGGGAGGTTGTGGAGTCCCCATCCTGGGAGATGCTCAAAAACCTGCTGGATACAGTCCTGGGAAACGTGCTATTGCTCCTGTTTGGACAGGGCAGGATTGGATTAGAGTTCCTTATTGTATGCTGTTTTGAGCTCTAGATGTGTCAGATTCTATCTTTCCCCTCATCCCCAATACATTTCCCTCTTTCTTGCCAGAAAAAAATAGATTTTAGTCCTGAAAAGGTGGTGGTCTTCAGAGCAATCTGAGCCTTGAGGCCTTGTATAGGCCTCAGCATGCCCAGGAGAGAAGCAAGTGGAGGGAGCAGAAGAAAGTCATACCAGAGGACACATTTGTTCCATGAAACTGTAAGTTGAAAGTCATCCTCTGTAGGCTGCTTCTTTAGTTACCAGAGACAAGAAGACTTCCAGTGGGTAATTCAAAGCATTGTAATTTACCTTTCTACCTACTTCTCTCCACTGACCATAGAGGGAAGCTGAAGAGTCCTAACCTAGACTATTTATTAAAGCTAGCTATTAGAGAAGTCTCCTTCTCTTTCTGGTGGCTCCGAGTAGCTCTTACAAAGTAAGTGCTCTGGAGTGGTCTCCCTAGAAGTTCTAGTTATACTGCTGTTTTGCCAGGGGTGCCCGCTGGACCTGTGTACCCTCACTGGCAGAGTGACAGTACAACCTCTGCAGCTTTCAGGACTTGTAATTACTGACAAGGGAGCAGTAGTTCTTTTCACCAGAAGAAAAGCAGGGAGATGTAGGAGGGAGAAATTGTGTTTATGCAGTAGGCTTTTCCTGTTTCACACCTCTGTGGTGAACAGTTGGGTGTTGCTAATTTTTGGAACAAATAAAATTCAGCAAACACCATCTGCTTCTGTGAAAATGAGCAATAGTCACTAAAACAGATACAAAACTGTGCATTAAAATACCTCTAAAGAAACAACAGGCTATATGAGAATATAATAAAAGCTGAGGGATGTTTTGATGCCAAAAATATCAATAAAAAAAAATCTTTAAATGTTAGATAGAACTGGCTAACTTAATGCTAAAATAAAGCAAAAAAAAAAAGGAGTTTAATTCCTTTTGCATGAAGTAGAAATCAAACATCTCATAACTTCTTATTCACATGTCTCTATCACAAAGCATTTGTGGCACTACACGGAAGTTATAACAGTGACTACAGGTAGACTATTTCCTCACTTCTGCAGTCCTATGAGTCTGCTGTACCTCCACACTAAATTGAAAACAGTTTAACCTGACTAGAAAATTCCAAGTTATCATCTCAGATATTGTGACCTGTTCAGCTTTATCTTTCTTGAAATAGTGCATATGAGTGTATCCCCAGTCCTCATCCTTGCCATAAAGAACACTCCATTAGTGAAGACCCTTTGAGTAGCTTTCTAATTTTACGCTGGGAGAAAGCTTGGATGCTTCTCAGGGTACGTCTGACAAAATTGTCACTTAATTGTCATGCTCCTGTTTTCTGGTTCACAGCAATTACATACTAGAAAGTGTGTAGCTGTGCTATATTTGTGTGTGTGTGTACTGACATTGCATGGTAAGGTTCTTCCCTGGTCCTTTCCCTTGTCCCAGTGTGGACACTGGCACTTGCAAGGTCTGCCTCTGTGAGCATGTCCTCACCTGGACTACCATCTTCACATGAGAGCCTTTATGTGACCACTGTAGCAAAGAAAGCAAACCCTTGGGAATGCTGGTTCCCCATAATCCTTGTAGTAGGGATGGCAGTGGGCCCCACTGAGCTCTTTCTAGAGATCAGGTCAGACTGTTTTAGTCCTGTGATGTTTATTTGCCTGTTGGACCAGCCAGTAACAAGGTGCTTATGCAGTTTACAGGTTCAGAAGACCTTGACAAATTTGTGGTATGATCCATGGATGGCCTACCTTGTCTACATGGAGAAAATAGCATGGTTCCCCTTTGAGAACAGAAGACAACCCAGACTGTGGAATCCTACCAAGGTTCTTGGCAAACTGCACAACCTTCTGTATTGTGATTTTTTTTTTCTGTATTCAGTATACAGGAGCACTGATTTATAACAGGGGTGGAGATGATTTGGGTTCATGTTGTGTGGCTGTGTTACAGGTATTTTAGCTAACTCCGGACTGGAGCAAGTCTTGCAGTATGGGACTACTTCCTAAATGACCTAGGCAGTCCTGTGAGAAGCGCAATAAGGGAGAGGTACCGTCATGGTAGCAGCGTTGACATAACAGTTGGACACTGGTTGGACACTTAGGATGGTGATCCAAGTCTGTTTGGTGTACATGGTCAGGGGGTCATGCGTTATGAACATCTCCAGGGACACATAAATAAATGTAATTAGGTCTCATCCATATTCTCCTGTTTATTCATTGCTTTGGTCATGTTGCCCATGGTATTGTGCTGGAAGTTCATGATCAGGCAATTGTTCATTGTGATCCCCAGATCTTTCTGTGAGGAAGTCTTTACCTTTGGTCACTGCAAACCTGTTATTACATTCTTGAATTCAGCTAGCTAAACCACCCAGATTACTCTGGATCAGCAACAAAGCTGCTTAATAATTTATCTTGGTCCCAAACCACTGACCTTCTATGGTCTTCTTTAGTGACAAGCTTTGCTTCTGCATCACTGACAAAGATGTTAAATAGAAATGGGCTAAGATAAAGCTCATGAAGATTTTTCATTGGTAATTACATTTTGTACATTTACCTTTCAGACAGTTTTTAACCCACTGAAAAGATGCCATGATAGTTTTGTGTCATTTTGGTTTTCTAATCAAAATGTCATGTGATACTAAGTAGCTAGCGGCTAGCAGAAGTTCTAAGTCTATTACTTATAACAACCAAATCAGTAATCTTATTCAAGAAATAAATCAAGTTAGTTTGACAAGATCTGTTTTCATAAACCCGTGTTGACTGGCATTAATTATATTTCCCTCCTTCCATTCTTTATTAATCAAATCCCTTATCAGCTGCTGCACTGTTTTGCCTGGGTTTGATGTCAGTCTGACAAGTCTATAATTACCTGGGTCGTGCCATTTACCCTTTCTAAACAGTGACACAATATTAGCTGTCTTCCCAGCACTGATGCTTGGTGTTCCACGAGTTCCACTGAAAACCAGCAGTGAGGATCCAAAGAACCACTCTGATTTCTGTTAAAACTCTTGGAAACAATTTTCTAGGTTGGCTGATGTCTAACTTTGTATTTGTTTTTTAACATTCCTATAGGATCTTATTTACAGTGGAAGGTATTTTATCATCATCCTGATTTCATTATGTCAGGGAATGCAGTATAGTCATTTGTATTTTTTCATGTTGCTCCAAATTACTATATATTAAGCACTTCTGCTTTTGTGTGTGTGTGTTTTGTTTTTGTTTTTCTGTTATTGGCATTTCTAACCCTTCTTCGTGTTAGTGGACCAATGCCATTGCTAGGATTAATTAGGATTAATATAAATTGAAATTTCCCTTGTACTTGTTCACTTCATATTTCATGAATTTTCGGGGAGCAGACTTGTAAAATAACCCACAATTCAGGCCATACTAAGCAAGGAGCTCAGCCTCAACTGAGTGAGCACGCTTTCCAGAGACCTTCACAGTAGACCAGACCACCGTGCCTAGCGCAACTGAGATGTTACATGAATTACCCGAAACAATCTGGGAAGTCAGGCCTTTTGACACTCAACCCATGATGATTTGGTGGTGTGTTTTTTTCTGGGGAGTATGATGGTACCTGTGGGACGAGGATGGATTGTAGTATCTCCTGACTAGCCTGAGGACCAAACAGGTCTTTCCCTGCAAACCCAGTGGCATAACTTTTAGAAATGGACTGGTGGCCTTCAGAAGAGAGATAAAGAAAAGGGGGGTAGGGCAGCCCTAGGTTGTCCTTAGAGACCCCCCAGAGAGACAGGACACAGCAGTGGGGGTGGAAGAAACTTTTGTATATTAAAACAGAGTAATTTCCCCTTCTCAGTGGTATGAGAGACAGGTGTGGAAAAACAGTATAAACCTTTGCCCATATTCCACCTACTTTCGAGATAAATATTTTTTAAAAAAATTTCATAATTAAACATTCAAGAGATCTTTCTGGTAAGCAGAGAAGAAGGAAGGCAATCACTCTGTGCGGAGTGCTGTTCTTTTTAGACACGCTCCGGCTCTAGATTACCATTTCATGCACGTAAGAAAGCAACCTGTGTCCTTGAAGGGAAAGTGCATGTCGGGGGTGGGCTGGGGTGCTGGCGTTGTGGAGGACACTGGCTAGGCTCGGGATGTAATCAGATAAAGCGAGCTGATTGGTATTAGCATGTCAGCTTTGTCCCAGCCCCTGGCATCTTCAATGGGCCAAAGCATTCTCTTCATTTGTCACCCCAGCGCACCTTTTGTGCGAATGATTTCCCCTTGGTATTACCCAGAGCTTGGAGTCGATAGCTGACTAGCCTCTTTGCTTGTACCATTATTTCCAGAAAGCTTCATACATCTGCAATAAATCCAGGAGGATTTGCAAGTGGGCTGAGGAAGTATGAGTGACAGAATGAGCTGATAAGGCCTGAGTCCTACAGAAACAAAAGGCTTCCCAGTTTGTCCTGACAAGACAGGTTCTGCCTTGGAATCGATTTGATCAAATTTTTGCCAGCTGACCCCAGAATTTCATGTCAGTGAAGAATTAAGCCCCTAAGCTTTCTCACGCACTCTGGTAAACCTTCACATCAGTGCCAAGTTTGAGAATATCTGTTTTGAGTTGGGCTGCCTCTTTGTTTTTAGAAAGCGGTATCACTGGTGTGCTGGAAGTATTTTCTTCTAGTGAGTTTTTTTTTTTTTTTTTTTGATGTGAATGAACTGAAAAATATCTAATGATCGGCACCTCTTTGAATAGAGCGTCTTGGAAGAAAACTCAGTGGCAAAGCCAGATAGCAAGCTACAACACTATCAAACTGTAATATACTCTGAAACGTTAAGACCTAATGAGATAAAGCATAACAACTTTCTGTAAATCTTTATTCTTTTGCTTGTGCCTAAACAGGAAAGCATGAGTCAGAAGCAGCATGAATCAGAAGATCTGCCTGACATTGCAGGGCCAGATGGAAAACCTGGTGTTAGAAAACTACACCTTTCCAAAAAGTGGAGGAGGTTGAAAGAAATCAATTTTTAAGAACAGACATCATTATTTGAGCTATACAAGATGCTAATGCATAAGTTCTATCCATTGACTGCAGGTACAATGAAATATTGTCCTACCCATCTACTAGGGTTACGTGAGAGGAATGCACAGACATTCTTCATTTTCTCTTCCAATTGCATCCCACTTTATGGACAATCTTCTTTTTCAGATTAGGATAATATCTGCATGCTTTTTATCTAATTGGTTGTATTTAAATATATCTGCTTAAGGATGATGAATGTAGTGACACACAGATTACTTTTTTTCTGTCTTTTGCTTTTCACTGGTGAGTTTCAGGGACCAAAGATCGGCTGCCTTTTGCTATTGTTACAATGGCAGTCACACCCTTATTTGCAAAGAATAGGTAACATTTCCATATCCTGGGAATATGCAAAATGTGTGTGTATGTGTGTGTATTTGAGAGACAGAGAAAGAGGGAGAGGAAAGAAGAAGGCAAGAGAAGCTAGTTTCAGACCAAAGTCCTGATCTTAAACTTAAAAAGTGTACTTTTTTTTAAAGAGGGAGTTATTTACAACTGCTCATGGATGCCACACCTTAGAGTTACAGGAGTGTCTGTTAGGGAGGCCTCTAAAAGGAGATGCCCTTTGGACCCCATTACACTAGAAAAAGGTCTCCTATTTCAGCTGAAACAGCATTGCTATGTTCATCTGATTGATTTTACACATATAAAAATGAGAGTGCAGACTCACAGCCTAAAATACTTTTTCTTGAACATTTAGAATCCTATTCTACTTTTATCCAGCAGTGGAGATGTATTAGACCTAGCACTCCAGGCAGTTTGTGACAAATGTGGGAAACCTGTCAAAATGTTGGAAAGTCCCACCTAGGAAGCATTTTTGAGTGGATTGTCATGGTATTTTTCTTGTGATAGGATACATTAAAATCAGTTAGTCTAGTTGAAAAAAATATTGATGCCTGGATAATCATAGAATCATAGAATCATAGAATGCTTAAGGTTGGAAGGGACCTCTAGAGGTCATCTAGTCCAACCCCCCTGCACGCGCAGGGTCACCTAAAGCACGTGGCACAGGACTGCGTCCAAGCAGGTTTTGAAAATCTCCAGAGAAGGAGACTCCACAACCTCTCCGGGCAGCCTGTTCCAGTGCTCTGTCACCCTCACTGTTAAAAAATTTTCCTTAAGTTCCTGTGGAACTTTGGGTGCTTCAGTTTGTGGCCATTACCTCTAGTTCTGTCAGTGGCCACCACTGAAAAGAGGCCACCACTATCCTCCTCACTGCCTCCCTTGAGGTACTTATAGACACTGATTAGATCCCCTCTCAGCCTTCTCTTCTCCAGGCTGAACAGGCCCAGCTCCCTCAGCCTCTCCTCCTAGGGCAGATGTTCCAGGCCCCTGATCATCCTTGTAGCCCTGCGCTGGACTCTCTCCAACAGCTCCACATCCCTCTTATACTGTGGAGCCCAGAACTGGACACAATACTCCAGATGTGGCCTCACCAGGGCTGAGTAGAATACCAAAGAAAAAGTATTCTCTTGTATTTGCCAAATATTGAAGGAGTTTTCCTTGAAGGGGTTGATTTGGGGGAAGAGCTGTGCATGTTTGTATATGTGCTTTTAAAAAGATTTTATATCTTTACCTATTATGGGCATATGAACTTATATATTTACTTATTATTGTTCTGTCCAGTGATTACATGTAAAATGCTTGGTTCTTATGGGAAAGCAGGTTAATTGCACTAGTAAATGCAAATTACATAGTGGCATTTCAGAATTATCATTGGGAACCTAAGCATTCTGGTTCTGAGTCTCATTTTTGAATGGCCAGGTCCAAACATGAGGTAGTTTCTATTCTAGCAAAGCCATAGAGTACATGTTTCTTCTTTAACTCTTTGTAAGTAGTATACTGGTTTTAGGATTTAATAGAGCCTCTGATTATGCTTTCCCTGGTAGTTTCCTTTCTATCTGTCTGTCTATGATTGCGCAGTCAACAGCATTACTTAATTGGCTGAAGATCCTAATCCTGCTTCCTCGAAAGGAGAAGCATCGTAGACACAGTTGCCAATTATTCCATTATCTCTGTTGACAGCCTGGTGTAGTTTGATGTCCTTCAAAGCTATGACACAGATATCCCGTAGGACAGTATTGTCTCCAGTTAAAACACAATGCTGAAGAGCCTTGATTTTCTGTGTCTGCCACCGATGTGTTTGCTGGCTTTGGAAATGTTACTTAATCTCTCAATTTCCCTATCTGTAAAAAGGGAATAATGTGTCATTCAGGGGAGGTTAAGAGGGTTAATCCACTGATGTTCATAAAATGTTATAAGATCTTTATAGTTTTAAGAACCTACAACAAATGTAATAAAAAACTAAGTGGAAATTATAGACCTGGGCAAGGATGAAGGTTACTACTGACTCCTTGATAAATGCCTTCAGTTCTTCTCTTGTTTTGAAGTGTTATTAAATGCCAAAGCTAAGGTTGCCTGTAGAGTTTCACTTCTACCTTCCAATATTCTTGTGTCAAGACATGGCCTTGCCATATGTGCCTTCATGCTATTTCCCATGATTTCCTAGCCTTCAAGCACTTGACTTTCCAAATTTAATATTCCTTCAATGAAAGAAGCTTACTATGAGCATGAGATTGATAGTTTATAAAAGCAATGATGTAAGCCACCTTCTTTTCATGAAGAAGGCACCATGCTGCCAACACCACCATGGTCCATCAGCCTTGCTGGACTGTAAGTGCCTGTGCAGACCTCTGCCCCAGCAGCACCCCAAGTCAGCTTTCTGCTCCTCTTCCAGTCCAGGTGCTAAACCTGGCCATGTTCTGAATCCTTTCTTCTTTTGCTGGCACCTTACATACCCATTCACTAGTTACCTTTGTTCATATTGACTCGCCAGGCCCTTTCTTCTGCAAACTTATGCCTATTTTCAGAGGGCATCTCCAGAGTACTCTATACAGCATGTAGGAGGAGTGCAGAAGGCAGTTTTAGTGGTGTGAATGTGTGTCTGGAGTAAATGACAGGTGGTGGGGAGCTTGTGAACAAAGGAACAAAGAGTAATTCTCCTTTTTTCCTCCACAGTAATATATTTTATTTTTCTCTTACATGCCATTTTGAAGTGGGATGTTACAGATAATGAACTAGAAAACTATTCCAAAGCTAGCTACTCATTTTGTCTATTTATTTATTTATTTAATAGATTTAATTTTAGTTAGAAATCCTCTTTGAAATGTTTGTTTAGACGAATTCCTCTTTTCAGTAAAAAAAAATTGCATTTATCCCACAACACTAGGAAAAAGCACCTTATTCTATCTGTAACTAAGAAAATAAAAACCTTGCAACTGTGTTTCTGCAAAGCTGGAATATTTATATGCTTTGGAGTGAAGAATTGAAATTTGGCAGGATGTGTCTGCCTAGCCCAGTGTCAAGGAGGCACCCTTTCACCATCCCTGTAAAGCTGACCAGTTCATGACACCGAACGTTTGAATACAGATGTGCTTGGTACAGCTTTGTTGTGAGTTTGGCAGCTAATTTTTCTTAGGCTTCTCTCAGTTCTGTGCAAACTGAATAAGTAGGACCTCAGCATGACTTT
>NW_010587337.1:231643-305618 GCF_000705375.1 Tinamus guttatus
AAGAAAGATCCTGCCAGGCAATGGGGCAGAAGAGTGTGTCTGGCTGTAAAGTACTGAACAACAGAGAAGCAAATGGCAGACCCATTTTTGGGTTTGCCTCTACCCTCATATAAGGGGTATCTTTTATGAGATCTGATGAGATCTGCAATGCATGTGGGGCCAACTTCCCCAAACCTCAGTCTCTGTGACTCCTACTGGGGGCACTGCAAGCAAGCTTATATTGAAAACTGTGGAGCTGTTTCTAAATTGTTCTTTAAGGCACAGAATAATTAATTAAACAGGTGGTTCTGTGAGCGGCACTATTAATGATGGCTGGTTTCCAGTGTCTCTTTCTCGTGTGGATTTCCAGGCTGTAACAAAGGTTGAGCTCACGCTGAGGTCTTTCCCTCAATGAGAGAATTAATAGGGTCTCCCTCCCTCCCTGTACTCTGCTGCCTATTTCATGAAAACTTGTAGGCACTTAATTCCCATAAAACCTCTACTGTCTACAGGCTCAAAATTGATGAGTGATTTTGAAAGTAAGAGAATGGGAACAAACAGAGAGAAACAGATGTGCAAAGAAAAACATGGTTGGAAAACCCCCGTTCCCTAAAGTTGAAATTATTGCCAAGAAAATGGAGTGGTGAGGAGCAATGTTTGATTGCTCCTCTGGTGACATAGGACCCCAGGGAGAAAGAATAAGTAAGAAGGGATCTCTGCTGCTGTCGAGGCTGTTCACACATTTTTTGCTGCTGGTCAGTGAAGGGGGAGAGGCAATAATCACCAAAATATGTTTCAGGATTGGAGAAAATATCTAACAGCTACTTACAGCTACTTACTCTTTAATAGAGCACGTAAATAATTTCACAGGGAGGAATTCCTGGATAGAAAAGGGTTCTTTCACCTTGCAAAGACTGTTTAATGCTGAAACTTAACACAGATTCAAATGATATGCAAGCCAAGCTGTTTGACTATGGAATTATTGGGATATATGGGACTCTCTGTGTTTTCATATTCTAACAGGACACTGAGCATGTTCCAGAAGAACATGCTCTGGCTAGGTACAGATAATTGGGCGGATTACACAGGTGTGTATGATCCATTTCAGCCTTTGCTTTTCTGCCCCATTGGAGCAGATAATCAAAGAGCCTAATCTGGCCTTAAAAATATTAAATAAAAACTATCAAACACAAAAAGTTTGCTTGCCCCTCACAAAAAGTTTTTGGAAACCCTCTTCTCCTCTTCCTCTCCCCCAAATAGCTGCAAGACTATCTTGTTAGCAAGTAAGCTGGAAGTAAATTGACAATGTGTTGAAATACTTAGTGAGAAGAAAAGTCAAGGTCCTATAAAGAGCAAACATGACAAATTTTCTTTTATGGTTTGATATTTTCCAGCATCACCAGATGGCGCCAATGCAGATAATCCTATAAATGATATTTCACAGAGGGTAGGAACCTCTACATCTCCCAAACTGATGCCAGTGTGCAAACAAAAGAGGGCAAACTCAGAAGAGAAAATATGTTAGATTCTGAAGAAGCGCTCCGTCCTAGTAGTGGTGCTACTCTCTCCAGAAACTCTGCCACTGGTACCTCCTTGACTTAAATCTTTCTTAAATGCTGCCAGTGACATATGTGCAAACCAAATTCTGTAAGAAAAGTTTTCCAGTTTCTATTCCTAGTATCATAGTTTAGTCTGGAATTGAGAAGCGTATCATACAATAACAACAGATCTTAGAGCATCTGTCAATTTGTGCTTGAAATAGAAGCCTCTTTTTGTTGTTGTTTTGTCATTGAAGTCCAAGATATTTTTTGCAGTTGTCGTTGTACAGATTTGGTTCATCTGGAGTGTACAGGATAAGATACAGTGACATTCAGGCATCTTTATTTGTCCTTTTGTAATGTTTGGACACAGCTATAAATAAACAATGAACCTCCTCCCCATAGGAACCTCCTTGCACATGTCCCGAAATGCAACTTGAAGACAAATGTATTCTTTTAAAAAGAAGCAGTAGATTTATGTTGCAAGCTTGTTTAGATACCAGTCAGAATACCCCATCACTACAACACTGTGACTCACTCCCTCTCTCTTTACGGTAAAATAATGTTACTGATGATAATAGTCATTATTAGCAGTATTAATATGTTTCAGAAGTGTTTCTGGGCCCTTTTTCAAACTATTACTTCTGTTTCCCCAAACTCAGAGTAAATGAACAGGAAATTAAGAGCTGATTTCCAACACTTTTTCCCCATCAGGGCTTGAGTTTGCTGGCAATTTTCCTTGAAGTGAAAATAGTATCTCTTTCATTTGAAGACAGAACAGATGATGAAGCAATGGGACCCAGCAACATATAGGAATAATTTACAAAAGGGATATATAGCTGTTAAGAATAGTCTAAATGCAGTGGTGACTTAGTACCACCAACAGCACTCACCAGTTCTTTTGTTTGTCACCTTGACCTGTTGGTGTCATGACCTGTTGTTTCCCTATTTACTCATCCCACTTTCAGGCACATTTCATGATCAGATAAATGTGAGGAAACCAGACCTGCTGCATAAAACCCAGTAACTCCTCTCCCTTTTTGATGATAGGCTTGGGGACCTGCAGCAAAAAAATAGCTGAAGGTGTTGGAATCACATGTGGGTTTTGGCATCAGCCAGTATGTGTCCTCTTATGTGTCCTCAAAAAGAAGAGAAATAGGAAAAGTAGTGTCATTTTTGTGATATAGCTGCCTGACTCTGGAACTGCAAAAACACTGTTAATAAACCTGCCTCTTCTTACTAGAACAAGCCAAGAGATTTTGTTTCTATTGATACCTTTAGACTTGGGAGTATACATGGTTGATGCTGCTTGCAGAACTCAAGTCTGAAGAGGCTCTTTTCTGGGAGAGTTAAAAACAAACAACAACAAACCCTTGCCACGCTCCCAGACTGCTGCCTGAGCAGGACAGAGCTCTTCTGTGTTATACATGTTAAACATCTCCTATTCAGAGCTAACTTTGACTTTGTGTCCTGGGCCAGGTGAAAAGATTTTTCCAAATAAAAAAAGTGAGAAAAAAAACAACCAAACAAAAAGCACAAACGTTTTATCATAAATTGAACTTTCTACTGGAAGAGGCTGCTGTGGTCAGCACTGTCCTACATTTTTAAATACGGTAATTTACAAAACTGCTTAAGGAAAAGTGGAGGAAAGAGTTCTTTTATGGGCTATTTTATCCTTTTTTTGTCTTCTCTTGCAGTCGACTTTTTGGCAAAATACTGCATCTTCAGCCAGGAGAAGTTGGCTAAGCACAAAAGGGCTTTTGAAGCGGTAAGTGTAAATTCAGACTTCTTTTCTTTCTTCCTTTTTTTTTTCCTCTCCCGCTCCTCTCTCCTCCTGTGTCTGTAGACAGTTAAGCAGAAATAATAAGCGCCATTGCTTGCAGTACACGTCCCATGAATTACTCTGACATCAAATGTAACTTTAGAATGGAGGCACGCTTTATTCTTTTCGACGAACTGTTCTCCTATCCATTCTTTATTTACATGTCGTGAGCCTAAGCACTGCACAGCCAGTCAGAACACACACACAAGAGGGGGGAGAAAAAAAGGAGGCCATTAAACAAATTAAAAGGGATGGGGATGACTAATACAGTACTCTTGGAATCTGCAATTTGATTAGTCTGAGTTTAATACACAAAAGCAGCGCCGAAGCAGGAGGGGAGTCGAAGTGCTCTTTAATAACCTTCTACAATTAAATTATGGTGATGAATTTAACTATTCTGTGCTTCTAAAGGGGTCTTATTATCTGATTGACTCTGAAAGAAAGTCAGTATTTAACCAGGGTTCTTGAGTCCAGCTATTGGAAGACATACAGTAGTTTTATGCATTAACAACTATTTTTGTTGTTGTTGCGTGCCTCTTCCCATTTGAATACTTCGGTGATTTGGGAAGGATGGCTCTTACAATTCTGCCCATTGCCTTTGATGGGAGTGTATACAAACGGTTTTACTGTACAGCCCAGAAACTGAAATTGAAAATTGGAGGCTTGTGTTTGTCTCCTGTCCTGTAGATTCATTTGTCATTTGTAATTTTCATTTATGATTTTTGAATACTTTCCTCTGCTCACCCTCTTCATTGTCCAACAATGCATCATTCAAATGTAGACTGCATGTAAGACATGCCAGGACCTTTGAAAACGACTTTTGTCATTAAATGGTAGTAATATTGTTCTGCAGTTTGAGTTCTGTTTTTCTCTTTGTCCTTTCCCTAACACGCTTTTACATATGCTGAAGGTTGAGTAAAGTGTTCTGAATACAAAATATTGCTACAGAAGGGTGTGTGTTTCTTAAAACAGCGTATTTCAGTTCTGTTTAATAGCAAGCATATCTGCTCCAGTTCTTTAATCTTTCTGAGGGAGAGGGGCAGAGACTTCATAATTAGCCTGAGGTCAAAATCAGGGAGCAGCCTGTATTCAAAATAAAGGGATATGATAGATGCAGAATCCAAATGTTCTAGCTTTTACTTTTAATGGCCAAAATCCTGTGAGCTCTGTTGCGGGGTTTGATCTGAATATTTGGAGAGGAGCTAGGCTGAGTGGATGAAAAGAGGAAATTATGCCGAGTACTGACTATTCAGTTAGGGCCTTATTCTGATACCTATTTTCATGCTAAGCTGTATCTTTCTCTGCCAGTAGTTTCACTGGGGGAAAAAAAAGCTCAAAAAAAAGAAGAAGAAGAAAAAAGATACTATTTCTGGTGCTAAAATACTGTGCCATTTGAACGAGTGTGCTATATCTGGCCCTCAGTTTGTTGCTGTATTCAGTGTCTGAGGAAGATGCTCAGTCCCGCTGTCCCCTGCCAGCTGAGGAGCCGTGGAGCTGGTCCCTTGGCACCATGAGTGGTGCAGTGCTGGCGCTCAGCTTTCTGCACGATACCGTGACACCTTCCGAAGTGCATGGGGGCCGGATCCTGAGGTCTTTATTCAGCTTTAACTCAGCTCACTGACTCCAGTGAATGAGGCTAGAGTGTAATTTAGACCTCTGCAGCTGTGCAGAGGAGGGAAGGGGTGCTCACCCTTTCCCTCTGTGGTCCCCAAAGCTGCTCCCTGCTCTCTTGCAGGTAAGAAAGAGCAGGGGAGAACAAGGTGAAGTGGTATGCAGCTGTGGAGTGACTCATTGTGGAGAGTGAAGGAGTAGCTAAGGCAGCTGAGAAGCACACAGCCTGTGGCTGCTGTGAGTGCAAAGCCCAAGCTACTTCTCCAGCAGCCCCATGCTGAGTGATGTTGGACAGCTAGAGGAGTTTGAAAATTGCTGTGATTTATGTTGGTTGCTTGTTGCCCCAAGGAAGTGTTAAGGCATCGGAAGATGGTCACATCATCAAAGAATGGTTGCAGCAACAAAGAAAAGCCAGGCTGCCCTCCTACCTGCACCCAAAGGATGTGTATTCTCTGCCTGCAGTGGCTCCGGAGCTCTGCAATAAGCTCTGTGGCACAAAGGGAGCCAGGACCCCCTCCATCCTACACCCTGCCCAACTTGAGGACTCCTGTGGTCTGTCCCTTGCTTAAGGAGTCGCCTCACTCACTTCTGGTCACCTCTCTAGGGCCTCAAACTCTGTTGGCTGGGTTTTCAGATGCTGACAACTTCTGTAAATCCATTAACCAAGATGGAGCTTTGGCCAGTTCAAATGTGTTGTGAGAATCTGCTGTCTTTTGGCCATGCTTTTCATTCATGATGATCTATTTTTTACTTCTGTGAAGAGTCAGTTAAGACCAAGTATTCTAGACCAATAGCATTGGACAAAAGACTGTATTTCTGTTTTGATATTACAACATCATATTATGTCCATAGCAATAAAATTATTCCTTCTGCTTATTAAGTCAGGGTAGAATCTTCCTCATAAACCAAAGATGACATGGAAACTTGATATCAATTTTAAAATAAGATGCCAATCAAGGACTTAAGAAAGCTGATCTATATCAGAAGCTCGCATACAGCGTGCATATTATGATACTACATTGCAAATGGCATCCACACTTGGTGAAAAGGGAAGCACACTACATGAAACCTAGAGATGCTGGGCTGAGCGAGGCTGCCTTTTAGGAAGATTCTGCTCCCAAATTAACTTGTTCTGATGCTGAGCATAGCAGAAACAGCGCTGCTGCTAAGCAGAACAATTGCTTTTCCTTTGTAGTCTGCCTGCTGGTTTGTTCAGGCCTGCTTTGTGTTCAGTTCTTGGCTGGGGCTGGGACAGTGGTTCAGTAACTGTGAAGCTTTGCGCTTAGATCCTAGCCAAATCAGTGACACACAAAATCAGGGCAGGCAGTGAATCCCGAATGTGCCAGCTTTGGGAAATCAGCCCTCTGAATAGATGAGCCAATATCCTGTACTTATTTTGCTGCTTTGCTGTACCCATTGCACTTGCATCTGGGTATTTAATACATATTTCCAATCAGCAACACATCAGTCTTAAATTAAATTCCCGACTATGGAGAGCAAAAAGCAGGCCCTTTTCCGTGCTGTTCCACCTCAGTAGCAGTAAGCAAACACGAGACCATGGTCCCCCTGAGCATCCTCCCCTATGTTCCCCTCCCTTGTTCTCCCCCTCTCCAAAAGCGATTTTGAACTGCTTGACTGAAGGCAGTATTTGAATGAGAATTTCAAATATGGACCGGGGCTTTCTCTTTAGCTCGCCATGTGAGAGAACAGTGCAGCATAAATGGTCAGTTTAAATGAGCATGCCAAGTGTAATTAAGTTCAGTATTCACTAGATAAAGAAGTGAGGAATTAATCAGATACACCTACAATGAGCGTGGTAGCACTAAATATTAAAAGAAGAATTTAAAACTAGGAGGAATTTCACTTAAATGATATACAGGAACCTCTAAATCCTTCCCCTTAACCAACCATGGTGGAGTCACAAAGCCAGGAATACACTCTATGTGAAAGGAAGCAGGGAAGCAAGCAACAAACAAAAAATCGGTGAGAAGGCAAGTTAGAAGAGAGTTTGAACTGAACAGGTATCTCTTTTCAACTGTCCTTTACTCCTTTTCAATGAGGGTAAGTCCAGTTTCAGTCCCTGCGATGCACTGAGAATTACTGTGCTCCTTAGGCAATGCATGGGCACGACCTTGGATCTGACCCTCGCTATAGCATCTGTTCACTCTATACTGGTTAGGAGGCTTTTCAACATCCTGACTGCTTTGGTGGTAAGAAACCTATGTCTAATTTCCGGGTCACATTTGTTTTTTATCAGCATTGCCTGCTCATTTAGCTTTCTCCTCTTCCTCCTGCTTACCTTGAAGATGTTTATTGGGCAGTTGGGTTTTGCAAGGCTGACCGAGACAAGCTCCTTCTGTTTTCTTCACATTCCTCTTATCACCCTGCTCTGAACTCACTCTGATTCGAGCATCAACTTCTGTCCCAGAGAGCAGCATGGGCTGGCTGCTCCTCAAGGACAGGGGAGCCGCGGGCAACGGAAGGGCACTGGCCTTGCTGCCAAGGGACTGGCCTTGCAGCACCTGACTGAGGTGAACAGGGCAGGTCTGCTGGTAGCAGCTGGGGACAGCGAGCATCTGGTGGCTGCAAACAAGCCTATCAATGAGGCAGGTCTGAGGTCAAGCCAAGAAGTTAGTCCACAGGTCAGGGTCAGGATCAGCATGCCGCTCAGACAGGAACCAAGGGCAAATGCCAGAGCTTAAATGCAGCTCCCGAGCCAATGGGTCAAGGTCCCAGCAAGGCTTGCAGCTCTTTTCACTGCAGTCTGACCAGCAAGATTACTTATCTGTGTTGTATTGGGGCTGACCTTGGACTTGAGCATGCAAACCTGTAGTAGGGCAAAAGGGGTTGCAGAGCCCATTAGGGCCCAGTCAGTCTGTAATGGGGATAACCAGAGCTCCTTCCATCATTGCTAAGGATGCCTCTTACTAATGATTCCCTACTGGAAATACCCCTTATGACAGAACTCACCTCACATTTTTTACAACCACATCACATTTCTGGCTTGTAGTTCTCTTTTTCTTTGCCAGTTTTGCATGTTCTTCCACTCTTTCTGTCATTTGCATTTGACAAGTCTTTATCTTAAACAGAATTATTAATATTCAAAATATTCAGCCTTTAACATTGATCAAAGCTTTTCTCCTTCAATTCTTAGTAATTTCCAATTCTTAATAATTTCCAATTCTTTGCAAGACCAGAGTCTTTTAAAGTCCTTCTCTGGTGATATAAATGTTTGCTAAGTGAATAACTGGGTTTTTCTACCAGATATTTGCTCCACTGAATCTGGTGCTAGTAGCAATGAAGAAGGAAGGGACTGTAGGACTCTTCTCATAAATGCTGCACTGTGACACAATATCTCTTCTTCTGTCCATTTTTTTTTGAAGATGGAATAATTATACTGGCGGCAGTCATTTAGCTTGAAGAATTTTGTAGATGATTTTAAAGAAAGTGCTAGTGAGTGAAAGCTGCCTCTTTAGCATTACAGATGAGTTGTATTTTGAGGAATGGAAATGGTTTTACCTCACAGGAAAGAAAAGTCTTTGGCAGAAATGCCAAAATATTGGAATCCCATTTAATAAATGAATCTTTTGAGAACACAGGCTTGTTCCTAAAGTTTCAACAGTTTCAACAGACATGAATCATTGCTTATGGAAGATTTTCCTCTGATGGATGGCAGTTTTGAAACCAATGAAGTTCTTTGGGGATGAACATTTAGTCTCAAATTATGATCCTTTGAAAGCTCTTGGTGAAATGAACTTGGGCACCAATTACAGCTCCCAGTCACATAGTCACCAGTGTGCTTTGTCGTCAATTACAAGTTTTTCAGGGGAGAACTTTTCCTTTATTGCTTTTTACAATGGAGCTTTGTCACATTCCCTTTTCCAGTGGTTTCTGCTGGGGAGGTGCAAGCGCATTTCAGGTAAAGGCAAACATAATAAGATTTAAAGAAGCAAATAAGCTTTGCTGGAATTGGAGAGAGCAGGAACAAAAGAATAACTTTGTACAGGGTCATTCAGGTCAAATTAGGTTGGCCTAGAGGTGGGTGGGTTAAGGCAGTCCTGGGGAGAGAAGAAGACAGGGGAGTCCTAGGACAGGACTAAGGAGGTGCAGAATAGTGATGTTTTTGTCAGATGAGGTGCCACAGCAGAGCAGTTGGGACCTTGCTGAGAGTGCTTGCAAGCAGTATGAGTACTGGGTTACCCAGAATAAATGTTAGTGAAACCTGACAATGCTACAGTGATCATATATCACATAAGTCTTGAAAAGTGTGCACTTGTTTATGTATTTAGGTGAAGCAGAAGTTGTTAAATATATCAAACTAAACACAGCAGTACACCAGTCCTTCAGTCCCCTTCCCCCCATACTACAAAACAGTGAAATGTTCACAGGCTTTCTGGCTTTTGCAGGTCTGCTTGAAGGTACTGAAATATTTAGGATTGGCAAGCTGATCTAAGTGGTGCTGGTGCATGGAGAATAGGTAGATTCCCATCGGATCAATGTGCAGCGCTCCATACCACACAGCACTAAGCATCCCTGGGCAGAGGGTGACCTGTAGAGCAATCAGGGATGTCTGTCACAGACCTGAGCAACAGTCCTTTCTCCTGTGCAGCTCAGCACTTACTACATAATGAATTTATTAGCAGTGGGGAAGGATGTAAATGTGTAGCCAGAACCTGAGCTTATGATAACCTGTGGATTGTTGTGGTGTCCTTTCCTTTCTGCTCTTATGCTTTCTCTGTTGAAACTTTGTGAAATTCACTGGTAGTTAGCCATCAAAATATTTATTATTTTGGACAAAAAGGGATACCAGCCATACCTACAGGTTCTGAAGGGGGTGAATAAAGAAACCGATATGATGTGATGTGACATCTTCTTTACTGTTGATTTTCAATACCAAATCTAAACTGCAAAGTGTAGGCTGGGAAGATGTTAAATGGACACTGAGATCGATAGAGTGGTTGTGCCCTAAAAGCACAAGAAGCTACAAAACACCACTGTGTATGATGTCAGAGCAGATATCGCTCCTTGCATATACAGCTTCCTTTTTTTTTTTTTTTTCTGATTTTGTCTTGGATATCATTGTTCTGCACCCAAATAAAAGTGAGGTTTGGTAGTCAGAGTGCAATAGTTGTCTCTTTAAGAAAGGAAGTAGTCTGTGTTAAGGAAACTGTATGGAAAACCTCTTAAATCTGATAAAGGCTACTCACATTATTTGTTGGCAAAACTCAACAGAAGAGGCTTCAGCTTGTATGGGATCTGGGAAATTTCATGCCATTTCCTGATGATTTCATTCTCTTGTGTGAAGAATAGTAGTATATTGCTGGAGAGGAGTAGTCCTGGATATCTCCACTCCACAGATCACATGAAATCACAGTTCCCTCATTAACATGCTTCACCCCTAATGCCTTGACACACCTGTACTGCCACATTCCTGATGCTACTTCTTGTGTGTGTATAAAAAGAATGAATAAAATGCTTCTTGCTAAGTTACCAACCTCTGAAAGATAGACTGTAACCAAAGGTTATTACTTACTGCTTAGCAAAGCCCTAGTTTTGAAACTCCACCATTTTCCATCAGCTCTGTCCAAATATTTCCCCCATGTGAATTGGTCATTGCAGCCACAGGACCACTCACCCAGACGGGAGTTCTTCGTTTGAGGCTGTGTGCCAAAGGCAGGCTATGGCACAGACAGCAGGGAGTCCTCATAGTGCAAAATGGTCACCTCCCTCCCTCCTGCCTCTCTTCTTGCCGCCTTTCACTTTCCTTGGAAGGGAGGCACAAAAGGAAACTCCACTTTTCAAGACTGCTCCGTTTGCACTGGGTTGAAATGTGTTTTCGACTGAACAATCGCTTTCTGTGCAGACACTGACAGCTCAATTGGTCCAAGGAGGGGGGCGGGAAAGGGTGCTAAGGTTTTCTTTCAGTTCTTGTAATGTTAGACCATGTCAAATGAGACAGTCGAAACAACATCCGGTTTGTTTGTCTTGTGCCCTGGACCAGGGTGTGAAATATTAGGAAAGCAGCAAAATGTTTGCATTTCTCCACAGCTGCAGAACACCTCCCACATAGTTACTGCCCCCATTCTCATTTGGAACAGAGCTGCAGAGCACCTTTCGCTGGGATAATGGATCCTTTGGGTGCCAGGTTTCTGACTCTGGACTCTCCCTTAAGCATCTGAACAGATCAAAGGCATATTTGAAGGGTTTTACTAAGCTCTCATCCTTACAAGTTCCTTACTTGGGATATAAGGGTGATTGAAGTCGGATACTCAAGTTTCAAGTTATCCCTGACACTATTATTTTACTCTAGCCTTCCTATCCTTGCTTCTCTCGTTTAATGCTATTGCAACATTGTGTGGATCACAGGCACAAATCAATGCAGCTGGTGAACTTGGGAGCGGGGGAGGGAATCAACAGTTTTACGATTATACTAAGTGTAGAATCGCTTGGTGTTTCCTTGCCAATCTATCCTTTTCCCTTTAAGGCACAAAAAATGCTCTTCATTGCAGGAATGATATTAATCCCAGAATTTTTCCTACAGATTTTCCAAGTTTGTGAACATGACCTGCTTGTTCCAATAGAATATGCTATGAGTGTGAATGGGTCTTCTGCAGTGGTCCTATTGACTGACCTTTACAGGTGCAAGCCTCTAAATAGCCTGTGTAAGGAACTGTGGTCCAGAGAAAGCTAATCCAGTTGGCTGTGAAGCAAATCAAAAACTCAGTGACAAGGTGCATAGCCTAATCTGTCCTGTTGGAGAAGAGGTGTCTTGACTCCAGCACGGCACAGCCTAACTGTGGTCAAATTTCTTCTGGATCCTGGCCAGTTAGTGTAGACTGTGGCGTGCTGGAATATGAGGATTTGCCAATTCAGATCTCCATTAGCTGTGAGATCTCTGTTCAATCTTCAGTTTTGGGATGTAGACATGCCCTTCATCTCCTGTGTGACTTAGGGGCTTTCAAATCTAATGCAAGTGTGATGGGTTGCAACATCTTTTCTAATAAAAAGCTGGGTACTTCGTGTGATCAGACTGGTGTGCTTGGAAGCACCATGACCAGAGCTAAGTTGTGCTTTTGTGATGCCCTGAGTCATTGAAGTTTCTTGGATATATGGGAGTCGCAGAGCTATTTTTCTTCTGCTAGATGGCTAGATGGCCAGGCCACAAGGTGAAGACCTTCAGAGTGTTGGAGAGGCAGAGGGGGACATGTTTTGAAGACTGAGAACCCTGTTTAGGCTTCAGGGAGAGAGGAAAAGAAGTGTAAGATAGTGAGATCTCAGCAGATGCACAGGAGACCTCTCTGACTTGGTCGGAGGGAACCCCTTACGAGAAAGAGCTGAGGTGACGAAAAATATAATACTTATTCATATAAATGATTTTGAAGTGAAAAGGGTTGGTTTACAGGTGCTGAAAAACACATCACTTCTTGCTTACTCAAAGTTTCTTTCTTTGCCTGCATATCCTCCCCAGAAGACTGTAAAGCCACTGAGACTTTGCAGGGCCTGGATGTATAGAACATGTCATCTCATTGAGAAACTAAATGAACTTTAGTGTCTTTGTAAAAAGACAGGAGATTTTAGGGGAAGTGTTTGGTCTTTCTAATGCAAATCATAGACTGTGGTCGCAACCCCCTCCTTTCTTTCAGTAGTTCTTTATATTCTCATGATTTTTGAATTTTCAAAGTGGTTCTTATCCTGCAGCTCTATCATGTTACCTACTGAGAAACAACTAATTGGAGAGAAAGGTGGTGTGGAGTCGAAAGAACAAATCTACTGTGTTTCTGTGTGCAAGAGACAGAAAGAGTGAGAGTTTTTGGGCATTTTCCTCAGCTTTAAAATGAAAAGAGAGATTAACTATGTATTGTTGAAGTTACACTTGTAAGACACTGGAGTTAATTTTCTCAGGGCCAAGTTAATTTTCTGAAAACTAATACTATGAGTGTCTTTCCAGGTGTGTACTGATGAAGATGTACTGTACTTGAACTGATTGCAAATTTTGATATCCATGATAGAAGTTATCCCTTCAGAAGCATTGAATTACAGAGTAAGTAAATCCAACAAGTCCACTCTTTGAAAGATGTAAGGCGGGGGTGTCAAATATTTCCAGTATTCATACCATCACCTCTTAATTCTCTATACAGGGCTGATCTCAGCACATCCCTTAGACTCAGATGATCTGTGTAATACCCTCATCACATCTGAAGAAACTAGAGAACAGAAATGTAGCAGTATTTTTAAAAACAGCCTCTAATTTTGAGACCTTCATTTTTTTTTCCATGTATAACACTTAGAAAATGAATAAGCTGGTCTGAACAGTAAGGTGATATGGCTCTCTTTCTGGCAGGAGTTTCTCAGAAACCTTTCTGTGTGACATAAACATGATAAGGAGTTAATTTGTTATGTTTGGCTGATCAAAGCTCCTCTTAAAAATGGAAAGCAATCTGATCAATGGCAACGTTGGCACACGTCTTAAACTATTCCAAATGTCCCCAATACATGGAAGAACAGAATTTTCATTTTTCTTGCTTGTATTTTAGGTTTAAAAACAAGCAGTCAAAGATACAGACTATTCACAGGAAAAGTCAAGTCTCTGACTTTAGTCAGAGTAGTGCATAGTCAAAGATGGTTGAAGGAAGCAGTTAAAAAGCCAGGAGTGGTGGCAGTCCAAGACTTCTCTGGATTTATTTCATAGGACTGTTTTGGGAGGACCAGTGATAGAAAAGGTCTGAAAAGCTAGCTATGGCAGAGGATGCAAAAGTGATCAAGGCTATGACAGAAGTGAAGGACCAAAGATCCAAAGTAGAAACTAATGTTTGTTTTTGCTGTTATATAGGCAGTTTTGACTAAGTAGGCAGGACAGGTCCAAGATAAAACCCTAAGGGACCAGTATATTCAAACTACTTGATGTTGTGTCTTTGCACATTCTTTTTTTTAATTTGTAGCTAGGAAATTTGGTATTTGTCCTGGTTTGATCAGGCAGCTTCAAGTAGAGGAGTCTAAATATAGCTGTGGGACATGTTACTCATTAGGCAATTGAAACCATTAGACAAGATAAAAATGCATCAAATACAACACAGATTTAATTTCATACCAAGCTAGTCTCTCTGTACAATCCACCTCTGTGTTAATTTCTTTTATTTACTTTCTACAACACAGATATTTGATTACATCCAAATATTTTCTACATGCTCAAATTTGCAAATTTTCAGGTTTCATGTCAGTGCATGAAATATTTGCATGTCTAGCATTAAAGCATTTGGCTCTTCAGATTGTTCTGATTTGTAGCTGATGAACATCAATGGAGCTGTGCCAGCTTCCTCCAGCCCAGACTCCGGCCCTTCCTTGCTGGCCTTTTTGCAGTTCTCTTATCATGATCCTGTTTGAACCACCCAGACATACAGCACGGACTCTGTTAATACAGAAAACCGGTACTAGGAAATACAGACATCAAGAAAAAGAAGTATAAAACCCTCCGTGATTTAATCCAAACCTTACAAAGGCGTTGTTTCTTTGGGCACTTTCTTTGAAAAGACTACCATTTCAAACAAAACAGAAGGAAATTAGTAGGAAGTGATTATGGAGACAGGAAATCTGAAAGCCATGAAACTGTAAATAAAGTGTTATTTGTACTACTGTACTTGGTGCCCTGCTTTGCATTCCCAGCACGAAATGTTAGACAAGGCTTTAACACTATAGCAGGGACCAAATTATTTGGATGTTTAAAAAGGGCTCCAACTGCATACTGCATATTTCATATGCTTAAAAGAAGAAAGTCTTTTAGAAAAATCATTTTGCATGTAATTAATCTAAGCAGATTTTTATCTGAAATGTGTAACCCTGAAGTCAGGCCCCATTGCAATTTGTTCCTGATGGCAAAGGATGTGACTTGTTTAGACATCAAACACATATCAAGTGGCTGATGTTAGTATTCGGAGGCAACGGCTCTATGGCAGGCGCCAGTGCTAACATCATTATACAACTCATGTTGCACGATGACAATCCAGTTCAGCAGCGCCTGCATTTCTTGTTTATTTTTATCAGACCTATATAGCTCATCTTTTCCATCTGTCAGCATTCTCATGTGTGATCCGTTAATACAGCTAAGAAGGATGCACTACTCTATACACTTGGACGTCATTTAACGAACCGCCTTCCCCTATAGCAATGACAATGAAACGAATGCAGACTTTAATTAACTTCCATTATGATGTGTTTGCTTTGGTGGTGGTTACTGCTGTGTATGAAAAGTTAACCTGCAAAGTTATCTTCAGCTGTTTGAGTATGTGCCTTCAGTAAACATCACTTTCCTTTGCCTCTCTCTGCAGCCACGTGTTGTGTGTTCTGCTGTGGCTTGAAAATGGTGTGCAAAGCCCAGAGGGATAACAAAGCAAGAAAACTGAGAGGACATGCATGACTCCAGTCCAGGCTGAAGAGGTGCTCTGAAGAATGAGAACTTTGCAAGAGTTAAGAGCATGTGTCTTGGTGCTGTGAAAGGCCACAGGAAAAGTCTTGTGGGTAGCAGATAGCTCCTGAAAGGCAGAGGCAGGCAGCAGAACGAAAATGAAAGCCTTCCTGTCGTTTCAAGAAAATGTAGTATGGCCTTCAACTTCCAGAAGCTTTCACATTTGTGTTAAAGGAGTCCGGGAGTGACATTTGGACGCTGATGCTATATGACTTTGAAAGGGTATTCTAAGCGGACTGGTGGTGAGGCCTGCAGGGATACCTAGGCTGGGACGACCCTGTATGGCAGGATGCCAGGAAAACCAAGTTGGCAGCAGCACTATGGCTCATGCTGGTGTACAGTACATCTTTTGAGCATTAGGGAAAAGAGCAAGTGTAAGACAGGACAGAGCTGCAAAGAGAGGATAGGAAGTCAGCTTAAGTTAGCATAGTTTTAATGTAACTGTATGGCTCATGCTGCCTGTATTACTACCAAAGCTATTTCTGTAGCTGCAGAAGCACTTAAGTGGATAATAAATATCCTGGGAACTTTTTGCATTGGTTGCAGTTAGTCTTGTTTAAAATGTGGACGTGTTGCAAGATAAATAGGAGGTAACTGAGCCCTACTTGCAAGTGTTCTTATTGTGCTTACGTCTTGTAAAGCAGCCTTGGTTGCAGAGGGAGGTGGGGGTAGGAAAGGACAAAGACAGAAAGAAAAATTAGGCTGACTTTCATGTGTTATATCAAAGAAGAAATTTTCAAATAGAAAGATTTTGTATGGCCTGCTTCACTGATTTAAAGGTCTTCACTGCCTATTTGGGTATGGCACTGCTTAAATTAGAGCTGTGGTGTTTTGGTGCCTTCTTCAGATTTCATGCCCCAAAGCGTTCTTTTTCATCAGTCTGGTGTCCTCATCAACTTCCTTGGTGACATTACTAGCATTAATGTTTTGGGGGGTTGTTTGGCTGGCTATGCTAATCAGGCTTGTCTTTGCTTCCATCAGCACTTATAATTCGGCCTTTCCCCCTTCCCCCCTCTTCCCCGCTGCCTCCCCTCCCCTCCAAGCAAGGCAGCAATCTGTTCTTTTTAAACCCTTCATCATCTTTGCTCTCTCCATCTCTGTTTCCCCAGATTTCAGAGATTGTTGACTATTATGTAACAGATGGCCTGACAGACCTCCGACTCTTTGCGGTGATGGCTAGCTTGGCGCAGAAAATAGCAGCACTGGAGTAAGTATTCAGAGGCATAGACGCTCATGAATTTTAACTCCTCAGTGACAAAGGAATTCAAGGGGGTAAGAGCCAATCTATCAGTAGCTGAAGTAATTAGAAGACTTAGATGGCTCTCTAGTGCAAAGTATCCCTTCGCTGCTACAGGCTGTTCATAGTAGATTAGGATAGTCTATGTCCCATTGATCTCTAAACCATAACTATGCTTCAAAACAATGAGACAGCTTAATCCAGAAATTGAGACATTCAAGTAAGTATCAACGAGGGCTGTTCTTTTGGCTTGTAATGAAAAGTACATTGCAGCTCCAAGCTGGAACAACTTGTATCAGTCAGAATTAAATTTGGGGTTTTGTTTCTATTCCATTCCGGGTTAGAAGGACAGGCAAGAGAAATTGCTTGCATCAAACAACCCATATTCTGCTTCTAAACATTTAATACTCAGGGAATGCATTTCCCTGCTCTCTTTACCTCTTCTATTTGTTTTCTTTGTTCTTTGTCATTATTGTTTCTCTCTCTCTCTTTATATATATGTATTTATAAAATGAGATTTCTTGTATGTGACCACAGCTTCAGAACACTCATGCAATTTTGTATCTGAGAAGTTCCTGAATATATCATTCCATTTCCCAGAAATATAGCTGCTTCCTTTCAGAAATATTTCTGTTCCTGAGCAGTCAATGAAAGCTTTTACTGGTAAAGTGGGGAAAGACAATTACTTCAGAAGAGCATTTTCAAAACAAACTCGTCAAGTATTTAAACCAGAGCTGGTTTCTGTTATTTTTAAGATTAGATTAAACTAAAATCTAATGTCCTGCAAGGGTAAACAGACAGCAATTATGATGAAGTATTGAATTGAAAATAAGAGCAAAGTTGCCTCTGAATCTTGGCTTCTCATAGCTTCTTACAGAGACTGTGCTGTATTTATATGCCAATCCATGCAGCCTTGGTAAGATTTTGTTGAAAGCCTGGCCTTCCTCTTTTCCATCCTGTATAAAACCCCTGTATAAGTCCCAAGAGGCAGTGTAAGGCTGAGGTGGGCTTCTGTGTCTCCCACCTTTGGGACCTCAGGCCCCAGCAGAGCTCAGCCAGAGATCACCACGTCCTGTCACCAGTGCTCACAGCAGGGACTCCACAGGCTTGTTTTAGCCTAAAAGTGTCTGAATTATCTTGGAGTGACCTTCATTCTCACCAGAAGCCTTAACAGATGGGAAAGTGCAGGAATGGAAAGACAGCAGAAATCTCCCATTTCTCCTTTTAAATTTGCTCCGTAATCTCTAGTGCTCCTACAGATGTGAGATGATAGGTTTTTCAAAAGTACCTCTGGGGTTTAGGAATGCATGTCCCATTGGAAGTGATCTGTGGAAAAAACTTGATTCTACTCTATCAAGTCTGTGAAGGAAAATTACAGTATATATTTAATAGCAAAATGTGCTTTTGGTTTGCTTGGTAATTATCCCGATGTGCTAAGGAGGGGTTATACATTCACCATTTTCCTTCAGTGAAGTCATCTTGATGGATTTGTGATATCAAAAGTTTTTTCAGAAGCAGACTGAAAGTTAGAACCAATATTCATTGAACACTTGCTAGAACCAACACTGATCCAGCTTCTCTGCATAAATATATATAAAATATGACAGTAGATATGTATATAATACATGTACTGTGTATATTTTAGTATTATCAGAGGAAAGAACATTGGTCAAACGACTTTTAATCAAAGGTTTCCAAAAGTTGGGCCTAAAATTAGATTTCTGAATACATTTTGATTGCCCAGGTAACTGCAGTAGCCAGATCTCAGATGCTGATAAACCAAGAGTGATAGCTTGTGCTAGGTTCTGCAAAAAGGGACAAAACTCTGAGTCCTCTATTAAAAAAAAAAAAAAAAAAAAAGTGGATATTTTTCTTTTCTTCTTTGCCCTGTGGGAGAGCAGCTCTTCTTTCTGCATGCACACACGTAATTGGACCTTAAGCTAACCCACAGCCCTGAACAAAATATCGCACGGGGTAAATTGTATAGGTTAGAGCAGGGAGCCAAAATTATCTTTGAAGGATTTGAATACCCTTGTCCATGGTAGGTACAAGCGCATACATGCACATGCACACACATACACAGCACATCTCCAACTTGCAGTCAGTGCTGCAATACATGGAATTTGCAGTTACTCTCCATAGCCCTCCTGGACATAGAAATTTCTCTCTCTCCATCCAAAGTCTTGTCTACTCCATGGGAGTTTTGATTTACATGTGTACAGTTTATCAAGCATAGGATGAAACTTAAAAGCCATCAGTGAGTCCAGACTCAGTAAGATGTGAAGATCTATCTTGGCTCTTTGAGTAGTAATAATTTCTTTTAGCAGCAATACATCTCTCTGTTTTAATTTGAGTGACAATGTCCCAAATGGCTGTGTTAATAAGGTTTGGAGATTCTGGACACACAGTGTTCCTGCTTTTGCAGCCCGTAATAACTAGTTAGTTGTGCTTGAGGTCAAACAGTAATGTCTGGTCAGCAAAATCTTCCTTTTGCAAAATAGCTTAGATTGGGATGAGAAAATGGCACCATTGTTGTAAAATTGGCTTCTGCATCTCTGCCTATTGTTTATCCAAGTGTCAAAGCTATGAAATAACTCCCAAAAGCAACTCAGGCATTCAGTCCTGGGCAAAAGAAACCTTGGTAAGTGTTCCAGTTGGCTGGATTTGCCAAGCAGTGGCATGATCATTTTGTTAATTTTTATTTCGTGTAGAAAAGAGATTTGAAACATGATCTTTTTCAGCTATTAGGAATAAGCATTTCACTCTTAGGGTTAGATCAGAAGTGCTTTTGGATGCACAGCACAGCGGGGCAGGAAGGAGAGAGCGAGTAATTGCCGTTACAGTCCCAGTATGTGCCGAGCACAAGGATTGCTGTGGGCTCCAGCTGGCCGAGACCACTTGCTTCTTCAAAGGCAAAAGGGCAAATGTTGCCCCAGCAGCTCTGGCCAGTAGATGAAAGCAGGTAAGGGACTTGTTTCGATTGCTCTTATTAGGGGCCAATTTCATCCCTCCTTCTTTACTGCTGTCAGAGGGCAGAGTAGGAAGCAGTTGCACCACAGCCTATGCCTGTGCAGGTGCATTTATCTCCATATGGTCCTTGTTTGCAGACCAGTGTTGCAGTACCTCTGAGGACAGTTAGTGGTGTTTTTCACCTCCCTGTAACTGACCTGACGCTGATAAGGTCACTACTCACCAAAAGTCATGACTGTCTGGCAGTTCTTACACGGTCCATGCGAAGTGAATTTGGTTTCAGTCCTGTTCCTGGAGGACAGCTGAACACTTCCTGAAGCCTATTGCTATGTTGTCACACTGGGTGACTAGCAGGGCCATCTGAAGGTGTGTGTTGAAAGCACATGGGGACTCAGCTCTGAGTAAGGTCGTGGCTGGGTTCCCCTATTTTCTCAGTGAGAGTTCCCCCTTTGCTCAGTGCGAGCAAATATAGTTTTGTGATTTGAGGTGCTGCTGTCAAGATACAGGAGACCAAGAGCTCTAAAGTCTGTCCAGGCATTGAGCTTTCTTCTGCATTGGTCTCCTCCATGTGAAGCTGAGGATAATGGTAGTTACCCCTTCAGAGCAGCATCCTCAAAGGTGCTTGATAGGAAGAAATATAAACTCCAGCAAAACACACACAAAAAGCTTCTAATTGCAAATAAACCCTGCTGTGTAGTTGCCCTTCATGAGTCCATTCTGCAAATTTGGTAAAATACTTAGAATCTTAACCAAAGATCTGCTGTTTGTCTCCAGCATTGATATGCTGTAATTTTTCTTGCAATTATGTACTTTTCTCACATAATAATACCCCCATAGACTCTTTCTATGTTTTTTTTTAGGCAACTAGAAGGAAATATGCTGCAATTTAGGAGTTTGGGAGACTTTTGTAATTGTTAATACAAGGCAGTTAATTGAGAAACACAGAAAGCTCCTACTGAAATTGTATCAGGGATCTCAGGATTTTTTGTGCCAGGAACCATGCTGTTCTGCTTTATTTTTTCCAGGCTATGTTTGTACTGTCACCGACAAACAGCAATAAGAAAATAACAATTCTTTTTACACTTTTTGTTACTAAATTTATCTTGTTTAATCAAGCCATGTTTTGAACTTTAGACAAGCGAGCAGACAGGAGTAACCTGCAGCCTAAAACCAACAAAAGACAAGTGCAGCACAGTGTGTTGCTTCTTTGTGAGTCAAATGTTCCAGGCTCAAAACAAACATCTGGGGGAAAAAAAAAAAAAAAGAGTTATTTTGATCAGGCGTCACATGTGAGAACTACCTGAGGGCAAATAAATGTGAGGATCACATTCTACATTCTTATCAGATCTTTTTTTATAATAATAGCCTGGTCACTAGGGACAGTGTGTTAGTGTTGGCCCACTGGGTTAGATAACAATCCAGAGTCTCTCCTGCTTTTCCCCTGCCGTGACCCAGCCCATCTGCTTCTCTCTGACCATATGGTACAGAAGTATCTGAGACTGGAGACATTATAGTTTTATGCATCTGAATGCTCTTGCTTTCATTGAAACTTCACAGAAATGACATTCCTTTGAACATTCCCCAAGGAAACTTTTTTTGAGGAAGGGAGTTTTTTGTCTTTCTCTTTTTCCTTCTTTAGGTTTTTTTTTCTTTTCATTTTCAACAGAGTTCAAATGAAATGAACACCCAGGTTTAAATCAGAAGAAGTTATTTAACACTTAAATGGATGGGTAGGAGGATTGGCCATACATTGCCTTCCTGACTTGTCTTCAATACAGTGTTAGTTATTCTACCTCTTGGTGCATTTTTTGTTTGTTTGTTTTTGCTATGAATCAGCTCAGCCTGAGAGAGTGCTTGTGTGACGTGGATTAAACATGGCCCAAATGGCATAATAATGTGCTACAAAGTGAAAGAAATACTGCTTGGTGTTCCCGCCAGACCAGGAATCTCTCCTTTTTGCAAGTATCAGGAGTCTTAGAAAGCAGCAAGACCCTCCTGCCAGCCAGTGAAGAGCAACCTCGAAACTCCCCTTAAGGAAGTGTCCCGATTCAGTCCTTGTGCATGGGGAACATACAGGTATATTCTCCACTCAGCGCACATTGCAGAAGTCCAATTAGGCCTAATGAGAGTTCAGCCCGTTCATCAAAGGAAGAGAAAACAATAGCAAATATACAATACTCCTGTTCAATGGTCCCTTTGCCAAGAAGAGGATGTAATTATTATGTGGGCTTTAACATAACAAAGACTATATGTTCACACTGTGCTTGGCATCCTGGGGCCCCTCTCAGTTGGGACCTCTACACGTCGTAGCAACCATGTGTGTAATGGAAGTATGAACTGGAAAATTAAAATAGGAATTACTATACAAATGTTAGTATAACAAGCTGATTTACAAGTTCTCTGAGGCAAGGGCCCATTGACATCTTTGTCTTTGAGTTTCTGCCACAATTTTAAATAATGACACAAAATCAAACATAACTCCGCACCCCCCAAATTTATATATTAAAAAGCTGAATCAGTATTTACATCAATCTCTCCCCTCATCTTTGTACGTTATACGTATATATGCGTTTTACAGTCCCTGATGTTGTCACCTCTCTTATGGAAAAGCCCAATGGAATCTGTTACGGATGGCCCCCCAAACTTACAAAAACAGTGAGATTCTCTAGAAGCATGCAAGATTAGGGCATTTTGTTAACCAACCCTGATGTTTCACTGTTCCAGAGAGGTGCATAAAATGTGTTCATTAAGAGAAAATAAAGTGGAATTTTTTAGTAACTAGAAAGATAGGCTTAACAAGTGTTAAGGGTAGTCTTAACAAGTGTTGAGATATACTATCTGAAGCTATTTTTAATGCATAGAAGTCAGAAACTAATTGATAGCTTTTCTCGAGTCATCTGAAAATATGAACTTCATTCTGCATCTCGGTGCTGGAATTTGATCCAGATAGGCCTCCTGCCAAAGAGGCTGATCTCCTGCTGCTAACCTGAAATAGACTGCCAGCCTCATGATATAGGAGGGAGTTCTGCTGTGAGAGTTTTGCCCCTGAACCAGGGGCATCCTTTTTATGGGTCAAAATATACAAACCTACCACCCTCTCCAGCCCAGCCTGGGTGTGTGGAGAAGGATGCTGGCAGCCCTGTTAGGGGAAGAGAGGAATTCCCCGTCTTGATGGAGCAGCAAGTTGCAGGGACAGGCTCTTCTTTCCTCCTCTCCCCAAGTCCTGCTGGGCAGTGAAATGCAGTGAGCCTCACACTACCTGCAAGGTTAACACAGCCTTTGGATTAGTACCTTGCTGGTTCCCCTTTAGCTTGGGAAATTTTGTACTTAACTAAGCAAGATTTGGAACCTATTAAGCAAGATGGCATTTCACAAGTTGCTTTTCCAGCTTGATCCTTTTCTCAATAAAGAGACACAACTCTCCAATTAAACTGGATTGATTAAGTTTTCTGTATTCTTCTTCACCTTTTCCTGCTGTGACACTATTTTTGGATGTTCCTCCTGACAATAAGACTTACAAAGATTTGACATGCTCATATATGCAGACACACAGAGCCTGCAGGTAAACCAGCCAGTGGCTGTATGGCACTAGCATGGACAGTCTATGTACCACACTTGTTCCTGCTATAGGTCCACACCATATGATCATTCGTTTAGAGCAAAGACTCCTTCTCTCTTTACTTAAGCATTCCCTGTCTAATTAAGAAGAAAAAGAAGCACAAAATTAACAACTTTAAAAGTCAGTCATCAAAACAACTAAAAGAACACGAGAATTGCAACACATTTCATAGATATATGGTAGCACCAACCATGAAATAGTGATTTCCTTTAAAAAGGCTGCTCTTTAAATATGGTGGGGAGGAAAGATGAAAGCAAATATTTGATTTCTTGCATTCAGTGGTTACTCAGAAAGCCTCTGAACCAAGGTTCTCTTGTGTTTATGGAGACTATATTTGGATTTTAAAAATAATCTTAAAAATAATCTTTTAACGTAATCAATATTGTATTGTGTGCGTGATATTGCACCATTTAATATAAAATATAAATAAATGCTAAAGCCAGTTTCTCAACTATCTGGAACGATCTCTCTTGTCATTGCCATCATTCATCTCAAAACATCCTTGTTTCTTAAAATACACAAAAGGATTTTTTAGGAAGTTTCAGAAGAATATTAATAATTATTAATAACTTTTAATAACTATTAAAAGTTTATGTAATCTTATGTTTTATTCAATAAATCTATTCCTAGTTCACTGTGTCACTTACACATACATATACTCCTACACACCCTGTTAGGGAACTAATGTAGCTGTTTCAGTGTAAATGCCATCATTTTGAAATTTGAGTTTAGAGAAACTCCAGTGTCAAACAATATACTTCCAAATGCCAGATACTTTGGCTTCGATGCATCACTATTCCAGATTCAAATACACATTTTTTACTTCAAGAGCTCAGTCCCTAGTGAGAACTTTTGCATGTGCCCTGATCCTTTAGAAACTGTTCTGTATATTTATGAAGCAATTATATAACACCATAGGAATATATATGGTTCTGCAGAGAACAGTATTTTTTATAAGAAATCAGTGTCATAGTAATTCAATATCCTGTTCCAAGGAGAGGGCAGACATACGGTTTCTTGAAATGATACGATGAATGCAGAAGCTGGTAAAGAGGAGATAGCATGCCCTCAGGGAAAGGTCCTTCCTGGGCCAGAGCCTTTTCTTCCCATTCTTTGTTTTTAATGCCTGATACTGTGATATTTCATTCTTGTGTTTTCCCAAATTGGTACACAGTGATGAAGCAAGCAAACCACAGAGTCACTTTGTAAGCCTCGAGTTAGGTTGGATGAGCAGAGTTTGTCAAGCCCTGGGGAGAGTGGCTGATGAAAAAGCACGCAGAAAAAAAAAAAAAAAGGTGAACTGGCAGGTTTCTAATGGATTAATTTCCAAACATGTTAATAGATGTCTGATTCTTTTTTTTTCTCTTCTTTTTTCTCTAATGTGGGCTTTTCTATACAAGCTCTATTTTTAACACAGAAGCATACTCTCAACATATTGTCCATCTTTAGAACTCCCCCAGCACAACATTGGGATTTCTCTTGCTTTATAAATATATGAATGAAACTCAAATCAATTTGCTGCCCGTCTGTACAGTACAAAGCCAAAGACAGGGAGCAAGCTTGAACTTGCTCAACGCTGAGTAATGCTAGACTGTTATCTTGCCATTAAGGATTGCTTCGAGTCTCTATCTGTTCAGCAACTCTAATTAATGATCATTTAACTGTACTGTCAGCCCCGCTTAAATCTGAGTGTTGCCAGTTGCTTCCTTCGCGCAGGCAGCCAATAGGTGCCGGGGGAGTCACTCATGCATAGCATTGCCCCAGTGGTGCTGGGCCTATAGCATCCCAGTTTAATAGGGCATTCAGGGCTCATTAGCGAGGAAACACATCAGGAGTGACCGCTCCAGTGCCACACGTTGCAACTAATAGCCTCACGGAACAGAATCGTTTCTGTTTCTGCTCACTTGTTTTTGAATCCTTTCAATGTCAACAAGTGGTCATGTCGGCAGGAGCCCGCCATTCTCCCCAACAGTTTTATCCGTTGCTCTCCTGAGCCAGACTTGTGTCCTCCTCCATTGTCTGGGCCACAATGGAGCCTGAGCAATCACAAAGGCTTCACAGCCATTCATCATCAGCTCACGAATGCTGGGGGCGAACTACCCGCCAAACTTTTGGGCCATCGTTTTGGCATAATGTGTGAATGCCCGTGAAATACAAATAGTTTCTGAAGTTTACACTTTTGTTTCGGGCATGCAGAATGGGGGCCGGCTTGGGGAGGACAAGGGGCTGGCCAGACGGAAAGAGGAGGAAATAAACCCGATGTTCTTCTGGCTAAAATAAGAAAAGATCCTGCAGCGGGGAGATAAGGAACAATGAGGGAGACGCTGGAACGAGAGGTGGGGAAAGGAGAGCAGCCTGGCAAATGGGGGTGTCCAAAAAAGCGTAATACTTTTTTTGGCTCATGGATTTGGAAACGAATCTTGGCTTCACACAGCAGCACAAACAGCACTTGTGTAGCTGGGCTCCAGGAGGCTCAGGAACAGGGAACCCTGTAAGAGCTTCCCAGACCTCATTCCCTCCTTCCTTTCATGTTAATAAATAACATTTCTTCCTGGTTACCTGAAACATGACTGGAAAGAGGCCCACTGGAAACGTACACCTGCTGTTTGATATTTGTATTAGGGTAGCATTTATCCCCTGTCATGCTAAGAACTGCATAAATACATGCTGAAAGACAAACCTCTTCCCTCTTACCCTGACTCAAAGCTCTTCAAGAGATGAGATGGACAGCATGGAAAGTCAAGGGCATTTTACACCTGCAAACTTGAGGCCTGAAGGTGAAGTGACTTAACCAGGGTCACAGTGTAAATGTCAGAGAGCAGGAACGCATCTTTGAGGCTATTTTGGTGTGTTACTTGTACAATATCATGCTCTTCTCTTCCTCTGAAGTGCTTGGGTTGAATCCGGCCTGCTTGAGCGCTTGTCAAACTGAGACAAGGGAGGACATAAACATACTGGGAGCTGACTACTGTGCAGACATGATAAATGCACGCTAAATAAATAGATGCAAGTGGTCCACTTAGGGAGATGAGGGAAGAGTGCACTCTAATCATAGTACCTACTAGTACCATCAGATGTTTGCACAGTAATATGGCAAAAAGCTTGATGTACTTTTCCACTTTTTCCTTACTTTGTGCTGTTTCATGCACTTCACCTTGTGTTCGTTTTGGCTGTAGGAGAACTAATGGCTCTGTCCCTCTCAGAGGGAATTTAATTATTTAGGACTATTTGGAAATCTGGTTATTTTAGCAAGTCATGAAGTTACAATGGGGGACAAAGCTCGTTCATAAGGAAAGCAAAAGTGATTTGTTTATGTCTGTCACTGGGAGATTCAGTTTGCTGTAGACCAAAATCTTGGGAGAAGATGCTTTTCAATATAAACACTTAAGAAGGACCTAATCCACTGCCTGCCGTATATTGACCAGGTGCTTAACCCATGACAACAGTCTAAACAAAAACAAAACAAAACAGATCAAAATCTGCTTTATTCTGTCTTTCCAACAGGATAGCACCTACTATATGGCCTGGGCTGTACCAAGAAGTATTACATACCTGTCAGACATATTTCTTGGCAAAGGTTTTGAGTGTAGAGCTAGCCTACAGTTCTCTTCCCCTATCAAAGTCTACAGAGCTTGCTTTATGTGGTCATTACCAGTCAAAAACAGTCACAGTGCACTACTTTAATAAATAGTGGGTTTCCTGTTATCACATTAAAACCTGATGAATGTGTAATGGACTAACTCTGAAAAACCATCTACATGCCGTTCCTGGTTATCTATTGTCCATATCTCTCTTACTTTCACTGCAGTTCCACCCAATTGATACTGCAGTGGGGCAGGTATTTCTTCTTGACTGGGGTGCTGTAAAGCGGAAATACACACAGCAAAGTGACTGCCTATGATATATTTCACTGCAGTTTACAATTGGGATATAAGTTCATGAGACCGATCCAGTCTTTATTTGAAACAGGATAATGTGGAATAATCCCATTGATTTCATTTGCATTTGGTACATACTGTGAGGAGTGAAAATCTTGAATGGAGACTCTCATGTAAAATTGTTGAGTGAGTGACCACTGACAGTAAAATCTTTATGAAGCATGGCAAAATAAATGCAATGAAGATCAAGACATAGTTGAGTGTGGAACTGAGAGCTGCAACCGTAAAAGGAACCTTGCATCACCTGGGGCATCCACAGCCCAGGGTCAGGTGTCCCAGATTCTGTAAGTAAGGTGTGAGGATAAACAGGCAGAAAGGAGTGGGATCTACCAAATCAGGTATGCTAAGCAGGCAAACATGTAAGCTAGTAATGCTGGCACTTCCTCCAGTCTGTGTGGCTGCTATGGTAAACAAGCACAGCGAACACCTATAGTGGATTCTTGCACACAAGATATATCATGAGAACGAATCTCTGCAGATTTAGGTATAATGTAAGTAGATTTCAGCTGCCAGGATTTAAATGGACATGCCTAAGTACACTATCAGATATTTAGGGACCTATAGAACCATTACTTCAGGGACCCTACTTTTCCCTGGGGTGATACAGCAAGTCTATGGCAGTCTGTGGTGGTGCCACGCTGGAATTATTGTCAAAATCTTGACTTTGGTAAATCAGACTGGGTTTCAGCCTCAGTATGTTGTCAGGTACTTGCTCCAGTCACTCCTTCCACAGCCGTAATGGTATGCATCTATTCAAGCTTTTCAAGTGCAGAATTTTTCTTTTTTCTTTTCTTCTTTTTCTTTTCTCTCTAAAGCAGCTTATGAAAGAGGTAACTGCTCCTTTTCACAGTCAAAGCAGGATATTCTGAACTGAATGCTAACTAGACTTGGGGCCAGACTGAAGAAGGGTTTGGGCAGTTGTTCAGATTTGGGATTTTGGCTTCAGGATCATAACTAATCATATGAAGGGGTAAATATATCTGGAAAATGTATAGAGTGTGAGCTCTGAAATTCCTTTCATTTTCTGAAAAGTGGGAATATTCCCTAAGATAAGTGAAATCATGGTATAAAGAAATGACTCTCCCTCTTTATTTCTTGATGATTTTTGCAGCAATTTCCTGGGATTGTTGATTAGCTACATGGACTTTAATGTCCTGGAATTGAAAATGCGCAAGGCTAGGGTAAATCAAACCCTTTCAGAAATGAACTTTTTAAAATTCCCCTGTGAGTTTCATGTAGACCTCTACAACTGGACAAAGATCTCGTCAAGTCTAGATCTTGCAAGAACTTAACTGCATGCATAAATATATTCTATTTATTTGCTTAAAATTTAACACATTGTGTTGGATTTTGATTATTCTGGAACAGAAATCCAGTAAAAATATTATGTGAGTACCTAAATCTTTTGCGACATGGATGTAGACAAGATTGAAAACTGAAAAGCGTGCTTACCTCACAAAACGACCTTTTCTTATTAAAAAAATGCATTAGCTTCAGAGCTTAAGAAATCACATCTGAATGCAGAATATTTCACTATAGATTAAATGATTGACACTTCATTGTTTTCTATATTTCTAATAAGCCTGGAGAAAACATCAAAAACATATAGGTAAGCATAATGAGCTATGAAAAGAATATAGATGGATCTTATTTATCTAAAACAATAAGGCTTGTCTCATCTTTTCTAGGATTATATAACAAGGTGGTGTTTCAAAATGCCACATCTGTTCATTGCCTTTTTGTTGTTATCTATAGGCCCATTGTTTAGTGATAAGTACATTGGGCACCCAAGATATGACATAGGTGTATAAGAACCTAAGAGATCTAAGTATATAAGAACCCAGCCTACTGCTCAGTGTCTTAGTCTGCATTCAACTTTTGTCTGTAAGTATTATCTTTAGGCCCACAATATCTAGGTTCATCAATCAAATAGAATTCTTCCTTACTTCAACCATGATGTAGAAGTTTATTCTACCTTCCTCTGTCAATATCCCTTCCATTTATCATGACTGGCATTTCTATGTTTAAGTAGCAATATTTATGTAGTAGAACTAGCTTTAGACTGGCCTGTGGTATAACAATAATGTAAGATGACTACAGGATAGCAGTAAGAGTGAAAGCTCAAGCCTCAATACAAAACTGCAGGGAACTGATAAAGGGGTTAAGATATTGATCAAGTGTGAGCCAACCCATTTTCGCGGATGTGTGCTTCTCTGAACAGGAGGGATTTCTTTTGGCTGCAAAGCTTTTATGGCTCAGAAATGCTGTCTTTTTCTAATCAGAGAGTCATTCTGAGTATGCTTAAAATCAAGTGATCAGAATCAGACCTTATTTTTTCTACCAGAAAACTTGTTGGGTAGCTGTTAAGTTTCTCTTTTTGTAGGGCAAGTAACTTAAAGAATAGCCTGTGCTTGTTGATTGCTCTACCATTCATCTAACAGCATATGGTTTTTGTCTTGGGAATCATCCAACATGTCACAAAGGAAGTGATACTGGACAGTTACTAGGCAGCTTTTGTATACTTTGGGGATAAGGGGAGATGGTATTTTAATAGATTTCCTTGGGGATCTCTTAGAAGGGTAATTTAATTGTTCAAATCAAATTTTGGACCCCTGTCACAAATCATTACCTTATCTTTCATCCATCTATTCCCTTGTTGTTCAAACTAATAAAACATGCACACTGCCCTCCATTCATGTAGTTCCCTTCATATGTTTTTAACTGGTAACCCCAGCTAAGAATGGGTAGGTGGCCTGTTTCTGGTTCAGATTTTTTCAAAGGAATGGATAGTTTCTCTAGCTACCACATCAACAAGGTTGGTGACACTCATTCACTGGAAGTGAAAAGCCACAGACTCATGTGAGTATGGGTGAAATTTGATCAGGAAAATGACTGAAGGGGACGATATAACCTGGAGAATCTCCCCAAATATTCTAATTTTCATTGCTTTCAAACAAATTCTGACTGAGTGATCTCTGAAACGGTCAGTGAGATCCCTTTTCTGCAGGGCTATTGTTTTCATGTTATAGAGCTATTTTGTCATTTTAGGCATTCTCTCTGTGATACATTCAGAAGTTATTTTGATGAATTTTGTTGCAACTCTTTGATCCAAAAAAATGAGAGGAGATACATCCTCTTTTCTCCTTTCTCATTTTTTTTCTAGCATTCTCTCTCCCCCTGGGGATTTCTGCACACACTGTGTTAAAAAGCTCGTGTTCATGTTACTTCAGCTGTTCATCACCAGAATGGAACAACGTACCCCATACAGAAATACAGCTGGAGAGCACTGTTTCATAGCTCACCCCACTCTTTTCTTCTTCTAGAGTTTAACTGTTCTTTTTGCCCCCGCCTGTCTTTTTCCTTCCCTTACTAGTTGCTACTTGCTCATTTATCAATGTGACCATGGAGTCTCTTCCAAAGACAGAATGAAGGACTCGGGATGGTCATTGCAGCAATTCAGATAGCAAGGGAGGCTCTGGCTCGGCACGGGCAAGTTTTGGTGAAAAAGAATCAAGTGTATAGCAGAGCAGAAAGTGCTGTGAGATTAATGCTGTCATCCTTGGAGGATCCTTAACCCTCTGCAAAAATTCAGGCAACGATGAAGAAGCTGCTTGAAGCAGATCCACAGGCTGACTCAGCCTTTCAGATTTAGGAGGGGAGAACTAAAATGTGTGTAGGCCACTTATTTCCCACTCTTTGACCACGTTACTCAGATGTCTCTGTTTGAACATGTGGACATGAGGGATTTTGGGCTAAGTGATTGCAATTATTTATAGACAGTATTTCTGAAAGTGTTCAGGCTTGGCCTAGCTCTGCTCCCATGGAGATAACTGGAGTGTTAAATAAAGAATCACTATGTTATTAAAGAACTCAAAGGCCTCTTTTAGGCACACTGCTGCCTTTGCATGCACTGAACAAGCAGCATCAATCCTTCCTGCTAACTATTTGTCATCTCAGAAAGTAGAAAACAGAATCAGAAGCAGCATCGGGTCCAAAATTAAATGTGTGTGATATGTAACAACTGCAAACTGATAGTTAGCTCATCTGTTGGTAACAACTTTACAATCACTTCCTGCTTTTCTTTAGAGCGTCTGTTCAAATTCTGTTCCCTTTCATCCTAAGAAATATTCCTTGAGCTATTGTGATCTCAGAAAGTGTGTTTGGAAACACAATGAATGGCCTAAATAATAATGGTATTTAGGGACAGTTTCTGCTAAAATTTGTCTACAGTATCTGTTCTCTTAGCAATAGATGAATTAATAGGTGAGCTTCTGAAAGCAAAGGGAATTTTGCTGGTTACTTCAGTGAAAACAGGACCAAATACATGTATTTCATGCATTCAGAAGCAGGCACCTGCTAAGTGCAGTTCTTGCACGTTTCTCTACTGAACTCTAAGAAAGCCCTGGCTTTTTTATGTTTCCTCAAAAATGTTTTTCTTGAACAAACCAAAACAAACAGAATCCAACCGGTCTTTTGTTGGTTGCTGTGCTTCCCCAAGGGTCCTGGGCACTTACTGACACTGCATCTGTCTTAGATGCCATTGAAGGCATTCAGCCCCTAACTCCTCTTCCACTGGCTTTCTTTTATACAGCACTATTTGACAAACTCATAGAACTGCGGTAGAGGAAAGGGGAAAGGCATCTGTTGAATAGGGTAAAAAATATTTGATCTTCTCTCCATGTGACTAGCAGTTAAATTTCTCAGGAACCTTTGTGCAGTTTCTGCTTAAATGGGACAAAATTTGATGGGGGAGGGAAGTCAAGTATCTCATTGTCTTATCATCGTTATTAAAATTATTGTTGTTCCTGCTATTGCTGACAACAATTGATATAATCTCTGTGGGATTTAAAATTGAAAGCCCTCTGAGGTCTGCAAGTCTTAGTTCCCTTTTACTAAATGTCTGTTTGGGATTAGACCCTAGATTTGTGCTACTAAGACGGAATCATATTTTCGCTATTTTTAAAGGAGAAAACAAGTGAATATAGTTTCTTCAGTAATAAAATGAAAATGAACACTCATCACTGGAGGGCCATCCCTTTAGTTTATCTGAGGTGTTATTTTATATATCAAGAAAGATTTTGCTGCAGTAAAGTAGCATAATCCTGGTTGTATGTAAAAATGGTGTGTGCCTGTGTGGAAGGAAGAAGGACAGTTGCTCTTTTTGTTCTTAAAAATAGTGTTTGTTTTTCTAATAAAGATTTTAGTGTAGCTGTCTGTATTCTTCCTCGCTATAAAGAAAGCCAGTGAAATAGTATCTATTTACTCAGATTGCTGTCCTAGATACCATAACACCGAATGGGCAGTAGATATGCTAAATTAGAGGGGATTTTTTTTTATTACCTTTGTGGAAGTGATTGTTCTTGTATCTTTTCTTCTTCTTAATAAAAAGAAAAAAAAAAAAAAGGAAGAAAAACTTCACAGAATAGTAAACCTGAGACACGGAATCGAGTGCCAGACAGTTGAATGAACAGGATAATCGGGGTATTTTTTTGACAGGTGCGACAGCCAGCCTATGACTGGCATTATAATCATTACCATTTTAATAAGGCTCTAATAGGGGGGCCGATAATTCAATGGGGTGTGAGGATCCTAATTCAACTCCCAATCCCACATGAATGTGCTAGAATTTGTGGGCTTTGTTTTCCTCTTTTGTACCCCTGAATGCAAATAATTACTGGCTATAGATTCAAAAATTCTTAGAACTGGAAGCTAAATTAGCTCTCCTAATACTGCACAAGAATGTCAATACTCAGGGGGGAAAAAAGGAAGTAAGTGGTTTTTGGTTGTTTTTTTTGTATTATACTTGTGGTACTGCAAAGGTTCTGAAGCTTAAGTGGTTGGTTGGCAGTGTGAATAATAACAACACTGTTTCTAAAGGACATGCTTTATTTTTTTTCCTCTCCTCAAAGGAAAAGCAAACCTTTTTATGTGAAAAACATATCTGAAAAATCATAGGCGGCTTTCTACCTGCTATTTTTGTTGAGGTTGCCTTGTTCTATTCCAGATGTGCTTGTCCACTTGGTGTTCTCTTGGCCGTGGTTTGTGGCATGTTCAACGTATGTGACCACACTTCTACAGGAGCCCTTCGGGCCCTAGCATGCTCTGTTTGTCCCATTCTGCAGATCCTACAAGACAAATTCAAACACTGTCATGGTGCAATTCAGGACTGGGAGATGAAAGCAATTGGTCCTTCTGGAAGCCACTCAGCACCTAAGCAGGATCAATCTCTAAATTTACAAGCAGAGGCTGATTTCTGCTCATGAGAGTACTTATATTTGTGTCGAATAGGCATATGAACAGTTGCTTTTAAATCCAGAGGGCAAAAAGGGGAAGCAGCCCTTGCTCCTGGCTGCTGTTAACTCCTACTATGTGCCTGGAACAGACACGCTGGATGACTGGCAGCTCCTCACTCCTCTCCCCATAGAGAACCAGGCTAAAAACCCAAGGGGCTTACACTGGGCTTGCGCTTTTTTCTTTCTTTTTTTTTCTTCTGTTTTCTTTTTCTTTTTTTTTTTCTTTTTTTTTCCTTCAGCAAGCCTTTGCAATAAAGTTCTCCATTTACTTGTGATCAATAGTATGTCTTAAGATTTACAATTAGTGAACAGCAGTGCTACAAGGGACAGGACTTTGAAAAAGGGAGAGGGACATTTCCATTTCTTGCAGCTGGAACCGGCTTCTCCCGCCCACTATTTTGGATCCCAAATTAACTGTGGAGCCTTGCCATGATGTCAGCCCTCTCACTCTTTTTTTTTGTAAATGTATTGCCTGATGTATAAGGAATATAAGCGTGCTTGATAGATGAAAGAGTGAAAGTTAAGCAAATGCACTTTACACCATGTAAGAGCAGGAAATAACTGAGGTGGATGAACTGATCTGGGAAAACCAGCCTGAACCTTTGCCCCAAACTGAAATGCAGAGTTTTGGATGTTTGCCAAAATCTGGTTAATCTTTCTCCCTCTGTCTTTTAATGATATTTATGGTTTCTCTGCACTTCCTGGTTTCAGCTGAGTCCAAAAGTAGGAGACTGAAATATCATTGAAGAGGCTATTCACAGTGTTTCCAGCTGGCTAGAACCATGGAATGAAAGATCTCTCACAATAAAGTCTGTTCTAGAAGGATTTTTGCCCAATTTCTATCCTGTAGAGATTCTGATAAGCAGCCAAGATGTTAGAAAATTATCCTAATTAAATCGAAACTTTGAAAATATGCCCACCCACAAAATAACCTCTGGCTTTCACCTGGAGAACTGATGTAGGAAAAATTCATTAAGTCTCTCTTCTGCCTCTTTGTTCGATGATGTTATTTGTGCTTGAGCCTGCAAGGTTCGTCACTGAATTGATATGAACACAGGCTATTTGTGTTTCCTTTGAGAGTTTTTTTGGATGCGTTACGTTTGATGACAGACTCAGTAACTATCCCTGATAGCTGTTCTCTTGACGGTTGAGCTCATTCTCACATGGTCAATAAGCTCACATGGTCAATGTGAGAGTGGACAAGTTTTACCTATTATGATAAAGGCCTGAAACTCAAGACGGTGACCTCAGCCACAAGTCCTCAAGGTTGTCTTAGCTGGTCAATTAATGACGTTTGAGTTACCTCAGAGAGCTCTGGGGAAGCACCCTAGTGATTATTATTCAGGAAAACTAAGGTATGAAGGCTTTTTATTCATAGTTCTCAATGAAGTATCCTCAGGCATCTTCTTTATTTTGTAAATATTGGCGTAGGGGACACTTTCTACAATTCCCATGAACTTTATGCTCTACTTTCTGAACCTTCATCTCACATTGTGTATACAGGATTTCTAACTTGTTTCAGAGGAGAGAATATCACAATCCAGAGGTGGAAGGGTTATATCAGCACTGAAAGACACCTAAGTATGCTTTAAGTATTTGTTGTTGATGGCATAGGGATGGAAAAGGGGATTGTATTTATTTTTACACTGACATATATCATTCATGAATTCTTGATCAGCAGATTATAGTTAGCATTTGTTATCTTGGTTAATCAAGACGGATCAATGCTTAATAGCTGTCATTTTGAAGCATTTGGTTATGGTTGGGGAAAACAGACAGAAAAGTTGACAAAGATTGCCTCTGTCCACTACTGTGTGGCTGTGTACTCATTATTTGAGATTCAGTGAAGAAAGGTTTAGCTCGTGAAGTATAAATATTCAGATCTAAGCTTTTGCAGGAGCTCTTAAAGAAAGAGAATACAGTGTCTTCAGATAAACTCATTACTCAAAGAGTAGAGACCGTTCCTTTTGCATGCCAAGTTTTGTACTATTATCATCATTATATAATGACCATATCTAGCCATGAGCCTGGAGCTAATGTCTCATATCTAGCCATGAGCCCAGAGACTGGATCTAGGGCAGTTGTATTGTCCCAAATAGTTTACCAGTCTAAGAAAAAAAGCACAACAATCCAGAGGAACAAACATTTGTCTTCTTGTGGTGATGTGAACATGGTGGAGGAATACTTGCTCTAAACTGAGACTATTTGTTTAGGCTTTTGAAAAGAGAGCAGAAGGTAATTTATCTTGTTTTACAGCCTTCCATGAGCTCCATATTGCTGCTGCCAGCCTGTGGCTGGTACCAGAGGTAGCTGGTTTGAAGCACATTGGGAATTTCTCTTGTGACTGCAAGGGAAGCATAGTCTGTAAAACAACTCTGGCATCCATGATCTTCAATTCTTTCTGAACACTAACAACCTGGCCTCAGCTGAGCATTTTCTTCCATGCTGTCCTCACTCTGCAAGCAACCTTATGCAGGATTAATGTATCAGTTTTGGGGCAGAAAATCTGCAAATTATTTGAAGGATACCTGCTTGAATTACATTTCCTCTTTGCATCATTTTTCATCCACATGAGACGATCAAGCAAGGTGCTTCTGTGGGCTTAATGAGAGCAGCTGACAGACTGGAGTTGATCGGGAGAGGCTCAAGACACTGTGACTCTCCCAAATGATATTGACCAAGGAGTTCCCCCCTAGTGTGAGACACTAAATGGAACAAAGCTTGGCCCTGCCAGGTGAGGACAGGACGGGGAGACAAAAGGGGATAGAAAGATGTTGACTTTCCCTGTCCTCTTTCAGGGATCTAATGGATGTATAGTGTTGTTTTGCTGATTTTTCCTCACATTTAATGGATAGCACACATGGTTGCAGCTGGAAGATGTGTTAGTTAAAGTTTCCCCAAAAATACTTTAAAAACCCCACCTATCTGGTGGATTTCAGTAAGGTTATCCAGGTCCAAAGGATTATAAGGCAGCAGTTAAAAGATTTAGTTCTTGCCTTTGCCACAGGCTTGAAGTTTAGTCCCGAGGTTTTAGCTTCCCTCTGCCTTAGCTTCCTCTTCTCAAAGCAAAATCTAACACTAAACTGTCTCTGAGCATACCCATTCATCAAAGTTCATAAAGTGTTTTGGAGACAGACATGGGTGCAGAAGGTGCCGCTGCTAAGAGCTGTTGTAAAAGTTTTGACCATTAGCATTCATTCTGATGACTTCGAAGTAACTGTTTTTCCCTGTCTAAGGTGCTGGAACTTTTGTTGTGTGAAGAATTTAGATTAGCATTAAATACAGAAGGTTTTAGAAATCATTCACCTTGAAGATTGGCAAAACTGGCATATTCATAGCCATAGAAGTGAAAGACACGTTTTATCTGTGTCGTCCTTTGTAATTATGCTGCTGAATAACAGAAGTATTATCACACCAGGGTTAGTGCCAGAGGATTACCCAAAGTTTTTCAAATGGGATGGTAAAGTGGTGCAAACAGGTGCACAGACAAAGAGCAAAAAGAGAGGGGAAAAGTGAGAGAAAGAAAGCTGAGGCCATCTAGTTTCAGCCACATAGCAAAATTAATGGTTTCTCTAGCTGAATAGCATGGGTAGATTACTATTGATCTTGTAAAATTGGAGGAATGAGTCAGATTCTTCATTTCACTCCTATTTTTATTTAAGCAAAGGAGGTCAAGCTTAATTGTGCTTCACCTCAGAAAAAAATCTTTTCATTGGAATAATTTTGCAGCAGACAAAGTGACTCATAAGAATGATATAGTCTCTGAAATCTGTTTGCCAATAGCTCTCTTTACAAATTGAATTCTGTTAACCGAGGCTTCTCTTTAATGTCCCATGTGTTCTTATTCAGAAGGAGAGGAGAAGTTTTTTAAATGGAGTTAAAAATGTCCTTACAGCAAAACAGCCAACATAGGCATGTGGCCCTTGTCATTCTTTTTGGAGTTGCCCTCTTAATCTGCCTATCTTTGTGTACTGATTTATTTGTGTACATTAGAGCCATCAGAGCATTTCCTAATTGTTGCATCTCAGAAAACAAGTACACATGTTCGCACAGTTCCTTCTTAAGATTAAACTAGGAGAAAGTTGTTGGTTTCACATCAGCCGCTTTCTGATGTGAAACACTGACCTTCAAGTAATGTATTTCCAAATTTACTGTAATTTATCAAATACTGAAGTGCACAGGGTTAAGGATTTGGATAAGGATGTTTAAGGGAATTTGGTGGAGAGGTAATCTGGGTCTTCCTCACGGAAAGCTCTCTCCTGTATGGTTGTTTTGCAAAAGTTTTGCAGTGGGGGGAAGCAGAACTTCAGGGATTTTTGTTCCTGGGGAAAGTGGCTCCTTTTGCAGATTTCTACATTACCTCCATCTGTTCCACCACACTGCTCTCCATGTGGCACAACAAGCAATTTTTGCTTATTGCTTGCCCTGTGTGTGACAGAAACATCCAGCTAACCACAGTCTGGTTACTGTCAGCTTGCCGCGTGGATGCCATGAAAGATTGTAGGAGCTCTGAGTGGGGGAGTAAGGGGGAGTGTGACAGGTCTGAGGCAACATTTTGTTTCCCCCGACACATGTGCTATTGTGAGATTTCCAAGAAAGACGTTGGAGGCCTCTGTGCTCCCTCTATGGCTTTGCTTTGTTAATTAGAGGGTGGTGGTCTTTGAAAAGCGAATTCCTGAGAATAGTTGGCAAAAAGAATTTTTAGCTTAAAGTCCTATATTGCTGATCCCTAAATCATGTGATGTGAGCAAACCATGCTGGGTTAGTGGTTTCATGGGTATGCAAATAAACAGGAGCCTTGCGATGCCCCATCCCCTGTGCTCTCCTGTCGGCTCTGTTCTTGTGCATCACTAAAGGACATTGAAATTGCACAAGTCAGTGCTCTCAGCAGGCTCGGTCCCCCGCTGGCTCACAAGAATGGGGACAGCAGGGAGTTTAGGGGCAACGAGTACACATGTATGTGCTCGCTCCACATGCGTGCCCTGCCTGTCATCCCAGCAAGACCTGTCACCCTTCGGATTGTCGTTTTGATCCTACTTCTTCAGCTGACATGCTCAGAGTCCTCCAGCCATTGCTGAGAAGGATTGACACTTTCCTGTTCCAGAAAGAGCTCTGAGATAACATACAGTATCTTCAGTGGTGGGTCAGAATAGGTTGCTATCAGAATTTAAAGTGGTGAATGACCTTGCTGTCTTGTTTTGCCTGTCGTAATGGGGCCAAGAGGGGACATCCAAGATCACGTCTTGGTTTAGAGAAACTCAGAACACAGAATTAATTTATTCATTTCCTGTGGGTAACTTTAGCGTTTCTGATATCTGAGTAAATTATGCTTCCTTATGGCTTAGAACAACTTTACTGAAACAAATGTATTAAGAAAACATCTATTTCTCTCTCTCTCGCTCCTTTTTTTTTTTTTTAATTAAGGGAACTCAGTTTCATTTGTCAGAATCTGTATTGCCTGATGGACAAGTGTTTTGCTTGAAAATGCAAGGTAAATCATTTGAAACTGTACTGTTCTCAGGGCAGTTTGCAGTAAGCGGCTTTTTCATGTTACTGGAGTCCAAGTCCTATGTCCTTCTTCCTGTACTGCAGCACTTGAGAACAGCTGAAACATTTGAGATTAGCCAGTCTTTAATTAAATATGGCCAACAGCTTGCCAAGTGAGGTATCTCTGTCTGCTGAAGTGTGATGCCTGGACATCAGGCACACAGGTTCTCCTGTATTTCTCCTTTTTTGCCCAGTTTCCTAGAATGCAATGCATGGCTAATCTGGCTCTAGGACTTTCTATCTACCAGCTCTTCCAACCTTTTGCACTCTTACTTGCATGCCTGTTACTCCATGAGAGCCTGAAACCTGAGTGCAATTGTACTGCTAATCACAGAGTGTTTGCACACCAGTGAGGGAGATGCAGACGTGGGTCTCCTGCTCATCTGCTGACACAGCGCTTCCCTCCTTGGACAGTTTGTGGAGAGCTGTGTTTTCTGAGTGTGTTTTACTGAGGGCAAGAGGTCAACAAAATGAAGTTTTCTGTAGGGCTGAGAGTTTACAATTTTATCTCTAATTTCTTAAAAAAAAAAAAAAGAAAGAAAGAAAAGCTTTTGCTCATTCTGCATGGAGTCATCCTTCATAGACAGACACAGACTTCTATCAGCAAAGAGTCTATCTGACCCACAGAAATTGTCTTGATTTTGGATTAATGATGTTGTAGGACTGACTAAGCAGAGGTAGGAGGGGAGAGACCCTGTAGAGATTCCAAAAGCAAAACAAACAAACAACAACAAAAAATCCTCAAATGTTGAACACCTTTTTCTTATCTTAAACAAGTTGACCACCTAATGTCCATTTTGCAGCATAGACAATTTCTCCCTAAACACATAAAGATCATTGGATCAAGCAAGCTGAGTCCTGTGTAGCAAGTAAAACAGCAGGTAAATCAGGAAGCATGTAAATTGTGCTTCAAGAAAGTGCTATATGACAAGAATAAGTTCAGCGTGTAGAGCATAGTGCTGTTTTATCTGCATGTAGAATTGCATCCAAAAGTACATTGAGAGCCATGGAAAATATGGCAAATAAAGAGATGGAAAAGAAGAACACTTGCTTATTTTTGAGGTATAAGGGAGTAAAGAGAAGAACAAAAACGGTGGCTGTCAAGTTGCTGGGCATGGCACAAAACGTAAGGTGCCCCAGCTGCTAGGAAAATGCTATGGAGGTATCATCATGCTGCTCTGCCCTTGCAGCATTTGCTACAGAAGTGCCAGCCAATGCACAGACAGTGCAACAAACCAGACAATGCAAAGACACCCAGCTGGGATGGACCCTGACACGTGGAGCTGTTGTGATGGGCACTGCCAGTGGTGTCAACCAACTGATGGCTCCGATGGCTCTTGTTATCATTTCTGTGGTCTGCTTCAAACCACAGCCTGCTCCTTGTTTACGGTGCGTGGGCAATACCCTGCATGCCCAGGGGGATTTGGTTTCTACTGGGTGAAGCAATGTTTTCACACTTCTATACCAAGGGAGGAAGGATACAAAGGAGACAAGTTGGGTTTAGCTTTGTTGGTTTTGTTGTGGGCATTTTTTCTTTTGTGTGAGTGTGACTGTTCCTCACTTAAAAGCTTTTCCTGAAGCCATTTGAAAGAATTCTAAAATTTCTTACCAGTGTATTTATTTTTAAATGGATAAAATATAGAAATAGCTGTATTCTAGTCATAATCCTCTTTCACCTCTCACAGTTGCCTAGAGCTGACGTATTGAAGGTCAAACCTTAGGGGGATTAGCCGCATGAGAGCTTATCCCACCTGCATATGATCAGCTGTTTAAAAACGGGTGCTAAAACCACTAGTTTGCCTTATCGTTCCTGAATTTACTATGGATTTTTTGTGAGGAGTATGTCTCCCAGATCCAAATTCATCAATGCAGACTGCTTATTTCAGCTGACCTCCATATCTCTGTGGCTCAGTTTCCCACGCAGGGACACCTCCTTCCTTGCCCCCTTTCTCTTGTATATTTAGACCCAGGCTGTTGCTCACAGTGATGTTCCCTGTACCCAGAGGGAAGGTGACCGACTGCAGGCCGGAGTCACTAGTAATTTGGCTATCATCTCTGAGGAGGCTTGTGATACCCAGGGGCAGTAATGTGTGAGCCTGGCTCTCCTGGGAGCTGTGCCAGGCTGAGCCATGACTGATATAGGTGGCATCTTCTAACCTTAGGCAAATGGTTTGCAGTTGCTAGGCACACCCCCTAAAGTAATAATGTCATAACCAATGTAGTTCTCTACTCTAGAGAAGGGTCAATGCGGTGGGGTGGCTGAGGGCCTGGAAAGCAGCAGAAGAAAACAGCAGACTCTGTTCAGCGTGACCAATGTGACCCTTACTGGCCAGGGGATTACAGTAAGGACTCGTTGGGCCAGGGTTTATCTTAGAATGGCCTGAAATAGTGTGCTTTCCTGTACTGGGCTCTGAAGGCATAAACAAAAGGATGACAGAGGTACAGAGGAAATCTGCTTTGGGAATTCAGCTTCAGCCCTGGCATGGTGCGGTGTTTGTCTGCTTACAGTTAGGTTGTACTTGCTTTCCAGAAAAAGGTTTCTAAAATGGATAAAAGCATGCCACTCTACCCTTGTTTATCCCCCCTATCCCTATGCTTATTCATGGTCACAGATTTGCTGTGGGAGAGGTTGTACAGCAGAAATGGGAAGTGAAATGCAGTTTTCTTTTCTTCTTTTTTTTTTTTTTAAATCCATCTCAAATGCAGTCCTCATCAGTGACTCTCAGCCTTAATTCAGAGGGACTGAACTCTGCATGGGGGAGAGGTCAGCTCAAGTATTGCCTAAGCTTGTCCCTACTTAGCTATGAGATCCCATGCTCTTTTTGAGCGTAATGGTCTCATCGGTTTCAGTCCCCTGCTGGCACACAAGGCTGGAGCCAGTAGCAGAACAGAGAGATGTTGCAGGGTGTACCCATGCATTAGCTGCCCTTGTTAGCCATCTCTCAAAACAAGCTGAGCTCCCTTGCTTGGTTTTGTGTGGGTCGCTTGCCTTGGCAGCAAGGACAGAGGATGAATGTAGAGAGATGATATTGTTTTTTTCCTCTATACAGCAGGCGATGATAAAAACATGTAAAAAGTGTTCTGAAATGTTGCTATGTGATTTCTCAGCTAAACACAGGACGAGGATGATGTTGGGATGATCACTGGGCTGAGTGTTTTGGTGGCATCAGCTGAAAGTGTCACACAGAAAGCTGTGCTCCTGAACACAGTATCTGAGGCACAAAGCAAGTGGATTTGCTTAAACAAATGGTCTACTCATGTGCACAGCCAGAGATTGATGTGTGCACACTCACACACTTTCTCTTCATATTTGCAGACACAAATTTAGCAGCTGGACTGAAGTCCCTTTGAAATTATGGCTCCTTAGAGTTTAGTTAACTCTCTTGTGACTTACTGTTCAGGCACTGTCACACTTTGCCTCCTGAGCATAAACCCAACAGTGGAAAGGTGAGGGAAACAAATAACCTTCCTCCTTAGTTACCTTCTGCTGCTGGTTTCATGCTGTCAGACCCCAAATCTTTCTGGATCCTCAGCAAGTGCCTTTAAAGCTCTCCTTACACTGTGGGTAATAGCAAAGTGGACTTTATCTAGAGGACTTTTAATTATCCAGTCAGAATATGTGACTAAGGATAAATTGTAGCGTTTTACTGCACTATATATTACAGACATAAGGAGATGTAGGAGCTTCATGTGGAGACCACAGGGTGGAAAACCCTCTTTGTCTGGGAGCAATTCACAGGTGAAGGGACTTGCATATGCTTTGTAAGAACCTTTTCAGTATGTTCTTCCCATGTGATCTGTTAAAATATCTTGCTAGAAGCACTGTAGCTGCCTGCCCCTAAGCTATTCCCCACTCTTGACTTAGGGACAGTCCACAGGTCCTGCTCCCATGACTCCTTTCCCTCCTGCCATCTGTCCCCAGCAGCATCTTTCCATCAGTTTTTCTTGTGTTCTGCCCATTTTAGCAACAATGTTTTTGCAAAGAATGGGGAAAAAGCTATCAATCACTCTTCCTTCCCTACCACACGTATTCCTCAATGCCAAGAGGAACATAAAGGTATTTTTTAACGCTGCTTGAAATTCAGATGTCTACAGGTGCGTGTTTCTATATCCCTTCCAGAATGCCGCATTGCGTCTGGACACAGACCTTTATCGCTCGATGTCCCAATGTGGGCAGTTTGCATCACCAAAGAATAAATTAGAACAGTCCTGTGGCTGCTGTGTTTGGTGCTGAGGGATCGTCTCACCCTTGGCTGCCCTCGGGATTAAACGGATAGAAATGGCCCTGCCACCCTGCACCACGCTGGGTGTGAGCTCTGACTCACGTCAAGACAGCCTCACAAAAAACTGACATGATTAATGGAAATTATGAGTTTAGAGAAGACCAAAGCTGAGCAGAAGCTGCTAAGCAAGACTAATAACCTCCTTGTTTTCCAGCAATTATTTCTGTGCAACATTGACTCTCAGTCCCATAGCATCACACTGGAGCAGTTTTTAGTAGAGTTGAAAGGAGGAGGGATAAGTGAAGAAGATGAGGGACCTGCAACACATCTGGCAGCTGGATACCCTGGATTTCCTAACCTACCTGCCTACCTCTCTTCTTTCTTTTTTTTTTTTTTTTTGATACTTGTTATTTTATCACTGCCAACAGCTGGGTGATTCTAGGACAATGTGGCAAACTACCTGAACGCCAGTAGGAGGAAAACCAGAACCTTTCCAAGATTTCTGAGGTAACGTTTCCCTGTAAAACCCATTGTGGTAGTGGTGGATAGTTATAAGGAAGGAGAGGGATTCTAGACATTTGAATACCATTAATATATCCCAAAGTAAGTTGCAATGCATTTGTCCTGCAAAGGTGTCACGCGGAAGCACATCTGAAAGGGAATCTGCTGCTGACATCTGGGTTAACCTTGACTCTGCAGAGGTGCCTTTTCAGAGGAGAAGGTGCCCCTAGGAGAAGGCTTTGTGCATTGGTGCTTCTGAAAGTATACCCAGGGATTAAACATACCAATGGTATCGAACCGATACCAAAAAAGGGAAGGGTTTTATACAGGGCTGTGGGGATTTTCGGAAATGCCTGATGATCACAATTGTTCTTATCCTCTATATTTTATTTACATGACTTCATGGTAATATCCTGGGCTTAAAAAAAATAAAAATCCTTGGTCTGCCATTATCATATATATTCAAACAAACAAACAAAAAGCTATTGTACAGAGAATGATAATGGCAGGAACTGACATCTTCCTTCTCATTTATCTCAGCAATGCACTCTTAGTCTGGTGACTGTGATATTGAGTATTGTCAGGTTGGGTTTCCACTAATTAATGAAAAACAGACTGAAAGCACAAAGGATTAATTTTGCCTATTCAAACTGATCACAAACATTCTGAGAATCTGTTTAGATTTTTTTTTTTGAATGGTGTGAGGTAAACTGAGATAAACAACATCTTGTTTAGGGTAGTCAGCCACAAAAGAGATGTGGATTTACCTAATGGGGTCAAAACTAAGAAAGCTGTGTTGTTCTCCAGAGCCAGACCAGGCTCTTATCTTACAGAGAGGGTTGATACTGTGGCTGTAACAACTTTAAAGCAACTAAATATCTCTGTGGTTTTAAAAAGGCAGCTTTTCTCTACAATCAGCGGGAGTTTTGAATTGCCAGTCTCAGGTGCATCTAATGATACCTACTGCTCTTTTTTTTTTGTGGCAGCTACAGGTCCTTTTACACAGATTTGGCTTTCAGCATCATGTGAAGCATCCAAGTCATATTCTCAGATGATGAAATGAATGTATTTCACCAGTGAAGGGTCTATATTCAGACCTTACCTGCATGGTATTAGGTGCCTTTGATTATACTATAATGAGAAACCAGCAAATACATAATTGCCATATGTATTTCTGCTGCATAAAACACTCCTAGTTCTAGGCTTTAAATATATGCTTAGGCTGGTACAGTAGCACTGAGTTGCTGGCTCAGACTTAATTACATGTTATGCTGATCAATAAAGGGTGAAAATGTTTGAGTCAATATTTTATTGCATTATTTTAAACCACAGAGCATATTTGATTACAAGTGGCTCACAAATTTAAAAGCACATAACTGAGTCAAAGTCTGAATAACTGTTGTGAGCACTTTGCAAACAGTTAATACCTTCCAATTGAGAGGATTTGTTTCTAATTAATATAAAAGCTGTTTATTTAAATCCTAGTCAGGCAGTATTTAAATACAACAGCAAATCACCTGGGAATTCCATCTAAAGCACATTATGGAAAGCTGAAAGAAATCCAGCATGCAGTAACTGTACCTGATTCATTCCAAGTATATAGTTCTTCTCTGCATGCTATTTTCACTTTTTTTCCTCCCCCTTTCCCCCTCTTCTTCCTAATACATGAAAATGTTTTGGCCTCATTCCTAATTAGGGAATGATGTAAGCCACATCACTGCTGTGATTTCCTGTACTCTTATTGTTTTCATATCCTCAGCCAACCATGGGCAGCTCTTGTTTTGAAGACATGCCATGTATGGATAAAGTGAAAGACAAGCCCTGGCTAAAGGAACACACAATGTAGATAGATAAGCAAGGAGGCACACAGAAACCTGCAATGTGCTGACCAAGGACTGTTAGGGATTTAACAATTACTCGTTTCTACAGCTTCTAGAGATAATTAGACCCTTGGTTGTTTTCTTTTCTCTTGTTAGAGCACTTGAAAGGCTCTTGTTTTGGTCTTTCCAACATTTTTTGTGAGGTTTGGAGGGGTAATACAGGTAGCAGGGGTTTAGTTTCAAAAGCTCTTGCACCCCTGTCACAAGAGAAGTCACTGTAATATTTTATTCCCTGAAAAGGTGGTTGAAATATTATTTTGATTAACTTAAAAAAATACATTTAAAAGGTAAGGATATTTTTTGCACAATCTAGACTGAAAGAACATGAAAAACCTTCCTAATTTCATGCAAGTCCACCTTTTACCAGAGACAATTTCCTCATCATTTTCTACCAGGTCCCTCCATTTTCTTTTCTCCATTTTTTTCTTCCGGTGTCCTACAACCCCCTCCTCCTCTGTCCCGATGTGCTGTGATGTCAGCTAGGTCTGTAGGTCTTCTCATTTCATTTGGGGATTGATCTGACACACAAAAAAAAAAGTCAAATGTGCTACTGAAAGGTGGTGTTGCTAATTGCCTGCTCCACCTGTAATTCTATGACTGGGTTGTGAATCTTCACAAAGTTTGCAAGGGGGCAGTAAGGCAACAAAGCCCTTCTTTGCCATCTGATGGTTTAGGCTGGAGAATCTGTCAAGGTTTGTTAAAGGAGCCTGTATAAGCCTGCTTAGCCAGCACTGAACAGTTCAGTGACACTAATTTTTTGGTGTGTTGCTGATGGTCAAGTTTCCTGCTGGCAGAACTGGAGCAGAAGAGAATGCTTTTATATCCTTTCCATCTGGCATAGTTGCAAAAGTAGCCTCAAATTTCTTTCCTTCCATCTTATACAAAAGCTAAAGCAGTGTTTACTGGTAATTTTCTCCTCCCCATGCCTTCTTCCAGGCCTTGCCATGGGTTTGAAGCCAGGTCCGGGGCCAAGGAGTGAGCACTCTCCTGTTCCTGCATTCAGCCAAAGGATGACTGAAGTTACAGGTCAGGGAGAAAGATGCCAGTGATAGAACCAGGGATTTAGCAGGCAGACCTTTTGATGGCACAGAGCGTATTCTTCTGGAAAATAAAAAGACTCCTCTATTACCCAGAGAAGCTCTGTTTTTACATGAATCTCCTCCTGTGGATGTTTTCATTGGTGTCTCTGAGACCCCTGCATCGTACTTTTCTGATGCAGTTTAAAGCTGTAAGGCCTGGTAGATCTAGTAGAGAAGAATAGCTACATATCAGGACCAGAGAGGAAGGAATGTTATGATTCTGGCTCATAGAAATATTTGCCATGTAGTCAGTTCTTATTTACAACGAATAAGTGGAGCCAATTTAGATAACAGAAGAATGAGGCAAAGCCTCATCTGTCTTTTTTTTCCCATACAAAAGTATCCCTACTGCCCCTTAACAAAGCTACTTCTACACATCTCTGTATTTTCCTTTTAGTGGTGCCCTTTAGCAGTCAGCTCACACTGTGCCTTTTAGGATGGATGTATTGATAAACAGGAGAAAACGCTCCTGTAGAAATGATAAATCCATCTGTAAAAGAGGTCCAAGCTCTGGATGAAATGCTGTTGGATTTTGACCACTGATTGAAATATAAGAACAGCAACTTTAGGATGCCTGGGTTCTAATAGTAAGCTGGGTAGCTGGTGGCATGAAGTTTACTGGAGAGCTGTGCACTGTCTTCAGCAAGATTTGGAATGGGCCTTCCATAAACTGCAGGTGCACTAAATCTGGTTATGCCATTTCAAGTTCAACTGCATGCCTTGGGGTGAATCCAGAAGGAATCACTGTCAGTGATCAAATATTGATATATTGACAAAGCCACTGATCTTACCGTAATTTGAGTCGTTTATGAGTCTTTACTCAGCAGTGGCTTAGAACCATGCTAACTTAGAGACTGAATTATCTCTGTGCTTGGAGAGCAGGTGGCTGGTCAATGCTCAGGTGGGGATTATTGCTGCCGACAGTGTTAGAAAGCTTGCTTTGCACCTGCCTCCTCCTCACAACAAGCACGTAGATAAAAAGAATCCGGTTCCCTGGCACTGCCAACCAGCTCCTTCAATCTTTCAGAACAAATACTCAACCTTGAATGTAAAATAAAATAGAAAATAAGAGTTACCACTGCCTTCTATTGACTGTTGATTGACCTGAGCACTCTCCAATAGTGAACATAAAAGATTAGATATCATTTTCCATACAGGTGTTTAAGCAAAACATTTTTCCTCTTAACGGGGGCCTGAGTTGTTCAAAGTTCTGGAAAATGTCTGTGTGCAGCTTTGCAAGCGTATTTAGTAAAAGGAGAGCACTGTCTTATGCCTTCAAAGACTGTGATTTATAATGACCTTTACAGAGTATCCAGGATCAAGTTTTTCTGAAGCTTAGCAGAATGCACTGAAAGGGGATTTCTGACATGGTGTGTTTATTTACAGTGCAAATACAGGGACAGATTTTTTATGAATGTATTATTCAAAGTGATCTTTCGTAGTAAATAGCCAGCACCACAAGGGATGGTAACTTAGGGGCGTCTTCTTCTCAAAGATTTACATAAGCTAACATAAACTCCAACAAAGTAGAAATTCTATGTATAAAGTCAATCAAAATTCTCATTTCTGACTTGGTATAAATAGATGCAGTTTTTTTTTAAAAAAAAAACAGCATTTTTGCTGTCACACATGTTTGAATACAGAATTCAGTAATTGAATCTCAAATTTGGTAATGGTCTATAATAAAAAGCATTTTTATTAGTGAAAATTTTATAAAGTGAAAAATGTAAAAATATAGAAAAAATCATTTGAGACATGAAAATCTTCTCAAACCATGGTAAAAGTATGGAAAAAATAATGGAAATATTTCTGTAAAATCAATTTGCAAAAAGAAATGACTTTTTCTAGTTAATAAAGGCTATGCTATGTGTATGCTTTACACCTAAACATAACTATCTCTTCTGGTTTGCTACTTTAATGCTTTACTTTCTCCCTAAATATTGGGCTCCTCAGTTTTCCCTTCAGTTCCATTTAAACTAGTCTCTTTAAGAATCTGAGAGGAAATTTTTGTGCCGTAATAATGGGGAAAATCCCATCAGTTCTCAAATTGATATAATTGCTGGTGAATTACAACATCTCAGAGAAAATATAACTGGGTGAATAAGACTTTCTAAACTGGCTTTGAAGAATTATTTAAAAAATGGACTTGGCTTCAGTCTCCAGCAGTAAAGAGAAAAGAGGTTTTATCTTCAGTAAAGGGTGAGCCTGATATAAAAAGCCCATCTCTGCACAACTTACTTCATTCTTACAGGGAGAAGTATAAAAGCAGATACACTCTTCCTCTTTGTTGTGGTGTTTCAGAAACTTACTGTCCTCACCTGAAAGTACTTACTTATCTAATAGTTGAAGCAAAAGAACCATGTAGAGATTTCTTTGATAAAGAGTGGCCCCTGAAGGGAGACAGTTTTATAATAGCTAGATTGCCTCGGTGCATGGCAGTGTAATGGGCAGGATGCAGAGAGAAGTTCTTGAATCTTGCACAAGAAGTTAGGTCCACACTGTCTGTTGAGGGTCTTCATGAAGATGTTCTCCAGAACTACCTGACCACAAATCAGATGCAAGATTGGGCCAAGCCAGAACATGAGCTCTGAACAGCTGGCTCCTTTGCTCCCTCATGTGCCAGCCCCAGGAGTTCAGGATGTCTGTTTGCTGTTATGTAGCAGCTGGGTGGGTGGGCAACATGCACCATAGTTACAGCTAGTGCAGCACACAGATTTTCCAAGCAATACGAACACAGAAATTAAATCTGGTCCTTTGACAGGATTCATTTTAGGTGGCTCTATCTGAAATTGTATTTTCTCTCTTTCACACAGCCACTTTCTATCCTACCATAGGAGACAATATTCCTGATTCTTTACTGTACACTCATCCTAAAAGGGTTTGTCTTCTTTCTTGTTTGCTTCTTATGCTTTCTTATGATTATTTTCTCTGTGACAAGCTTCTGGGTTAATGTCTTGGACTGGGAGGTGGTTATTCGTCTTATCAGGCCTTCATCTCTTGTTTTCAATATTTTCTTTTTAATGAGCTGTACAGATCACAACTGTCCATCTGTCCTTAAGATCAAGAGGTTATGGTCTCCTTCAGAGTTCACCACAGTATCTCTATTAAGGAATTACATAACTATTCTTCTGAGTAGAGATACATTTACTAAGTGAGGACCCGCTGTGGCCTTGACCCATCCTAGTCACGGGTTTGTTATTATTCTGTGTAGAGTTCCTGCCCTATAGGACACTATTAGCATCAATAAAAAAAGTTAAGTTTTGTTTTCATTTTGTTTGTTTGTTTGTTTGTTTTTATTAGGATGTTAAGTTCCAATGATTTATCTAAATAGGAACAGATGAGCTGGAATTGTTCACAGCCCCTTCCACCCTTCAGGCTGGGATACCCAAGTTGTTTGATTCCAGCCAGGACATGGGTTTGAACCCAGAGGTTCAAACTGTAACTGAATGCCCTACCCATGAGGCTGTACAGTGTATATACTAATTTGGTGGAAAACAAACTATCACTAATTGGCTAGTCACTAGACCAGAGCTATATGGACCTCCAAGTTTGTTCATGTGTCTTCTCAAATAGATGTGGGAGATGCATGTTGACTTCTCCCTTCCAATAATGCAGAGCAGAGATTGACCTCTCCAGCTTCTTACATTTCTGCTAAACATCTCAGCCCTCTGTTACTCTGAGGTGTCTCTTTGGGCAGGGATTGGAGTCCTAACTGCACCCTACCCCCATGTGCTGAGCAGGTTACAGGGGGAGATAAGCTGCTTAAGGGATTGAACTAGGGCATACTGGCTTCCTCTCTGAGCCAAGACCAGCTTGGGCTTTCCAGACTCTCACTCCATCCTTTGCATCACAGCTCTGTGCTGCCTGCATTCAGCCCGTAGGGGATTGACATGAATTAGACCCAAATGCCTAGTGGTGGCCACAGGTTTGAAAATAAAAATGCAGTTCTGAAGTCAGTGGCTATCTGTTATTTTATCTGTCATGTAGGACTATTGCGAAGAAAATTTAAAATTTGAGACTACAGTAAGTGGCTAGAACCACTTTCTGTTTCAAAGGGTACAGCAAAGAATAAGCAAAAAAAAAAAAAAAAAAAACAGAAAATGAGAAGGAGGGAGGACAGTAGAGTGTTTCACACTCTGTAGGATAGTCTTAGCCCCAGGGTGGGAGAGATCATGGCCATATCAGTCTCTAGCTCAGTGAAAGGAGACCCTGTTGGCACTGAACTTGCTGGTCCAAGCCTGTGTGGGTACTGACAGTGTGCTGAGCCCAAGCTAATACGCCTAGCCAAGAGGAAGAGCCTGTGTGTGTACCAGGCTGATAAAACTACTGATCATGCTGCAAGTGGTATTTTGGACATACAGGCTGTGTGTCACTGTGTTCCCTTGGACATGCCTCTGTTCCAGACTGCCTGGGGGTCTGGGAGGTCTGCTTGTTTTTAATTGGTGGCAGGAATGATTCCCTTCTTCCACCTTGTGTATGTTTAGGCAGTTCAGATCTATCTGGTGTAATTGTGAAAGGGTTGTACCTGGTGCATCCACACTCCTGTAAGATTTTCTAGTTCATGTAGGATTGGCTAGTTCAAGACATGGCTGGACATGTGAGGGACAGGATGTTTATGGATGGCAAAACACCACAAGGCACTACAAAGTGTCTCATGGCCATGCGACAAAATCCTCCCTCTGAGCAATATTCCCACAAAGCCTCACACCACTCTGGTTATTAGTCTTGTTATAAATATCTCAGAGGACTGCCCATACATAATATCTGAGAACCACAAACCACAGTTTGACACTGGATTCAGGCCCACAGTCATTAAACTACGTGACTTGAGGGCTGGCCAGGTGAGCACTGCTGCTTAGCATCCAAAAAACTGTTACTTTTGCTACCAGGAAAGGTGTTCTTGAGATAGAAAAGAGTGTCTGTATAGTTAATCAGTAACCATATTGACAAAATGTGTCCTTGATGTGGACGATGTTAGATTAAATTTTGCACCTGAAGTCTCTGAACCTTGAACTTCCTTTAGACATATGCAGCATTATCATAGCATAAAACCAGTCATGCTCAGTCTTCTCATACCTTCTTCACAGAATCACAAATTGTTTAAGGTTGTAATGGACCTCTAGAGATCATCTAGTCCAACCTCCCTGCGTAAGCAGGGACACCTAGAGCATGTGGCACAGGGTGGCATCCAGACGGGTTTGGAAGATCTCCGGAGAAGGAGACTCCACCACCTCTCTGGGCAGCCTGTTCCAGTGTTCTGTCACCCTCAGAGAAGGGTGACAAATGAGTGAAAATGAGTTACACCTCACACTCCTTCTGTCAAGAGCCTTCAGATGTGTCCATCAGTCACAGGGGAAATTTCTACATGTAACTTCAGTCATCCTTTTAACCTGTATGAGTCTGCCTTGCTAACCAATGCCTGAAGACTCATCTCCCAGAGTCTTGCTATGAAACAACCTCTTGGGTGATCAAGAAAGGAATATTGAGACTCAGTGAACTTCAGCTGTTGCATCCAGAAGATACCATCCATTCTTCCAAAGTAACTTGTTCATCAAGACCCGCAACGAGATTCACCTGAAAGGTAGGTAGAGTTTCATCTCAGGCCATCACTTTTGCAATCTTCATTACTGTCTAAGAAAGAAACTCTTCCTTCTGTGACTTCATGCTGGTGGTGCCTGAGGAGAGGTATCATTGTTATGGCCTGTATGCCTGGTGGGTATGAATAATTAAACCCACGCATGAGGAGGCATTACCACTACAGAGTAAATGGCCATGTGTTTCCTGTCCGTTGGCACAGTGTGGAAGAAAAGCTCTTCTTGGTGTATTTAGCTGTATGACTAGTTTCAAGTAGGTGTATTTCCTAAGCTCTGCCACTGGCTCATTTTAAATATACCTCCTTGAAATCAGGAGGAAGTCAGCGGGATTTGCCATTCCACCTTTTTCCCACCTTTGGGAAGTGGGAAAAACCTCAAGCATGGCTTTACCTCTTTCCCCCAGTGATATTTCAGTGCTTTCCAAGCAGGGCTACGAGAACGCTGCCTGGAACCAGGAGGACACTCTTGCAGCGGCCGCTGCCGGGGCCAGGCGGGATGGCGGCGGTGTGGTGGGGCAGGCGCTGTCCATGGTGCTGCCCAGCGCGTGTGTGCGCGTGTACGGTGCTGTGCGTGTGTGCACACGCGCGCGTGTGTGTCTGCATATGTGTCTGCACGCGTGTCCACCGTGTGTGTGTTCGTGTATATGTGCTGAGTAGGGCTAGATGCACGTGGTAGCGTGTGTCCACACAGGACTGCATCTCTGTGTGTGTGCAAGCGTGCACGTGTGTGTGTGTGCACATCTATGTGTGGTTGTGGACGTGTGGGTGGTGATGTGTGTGTGTGTGTGTGCAGATGCTAGTTTGTGAGTGTGCTGGTGTGTGCTGGTGGGAGTGCATGCTGGTCTGCACATGGTTGCATAGTTTGCCCTCATGCCCTTAGCTGTGGGTGTGCAGACCTATGCGTGCAAGGGTGGGTGCCTATGTGTGTGTGTGTCCAAGGGTGCATCTGTGTGGATGTGTATGAATAGTGTGAGTACCTGATTTTCCAAAAGAGAAGTTGTTATAAAACCATTTAAAAATATGTAAGTTCTCAGTGGTGGATTAATGACTACGTCACACAGAAAAACACATACTGTAGTGGCAAAACATTGAGTTGTGATCTTTGTCATAATTGCAGGTTTCTGAAGAAAGCAAAGCATCCAACTCATAAGTTCCTTATGGGTTCCTGGTTATAGATCCCAGCACAGAACAGAGGAGGTTAGCACAGACAAAACAGTAGGAGCGACAGTTGCCTTACATAAATACAGATCACCTTTTAAAATAGATTGAAATGTTTCACAAATCATCATGTTACTTCAGTGACTGTTTCCTCTCTACTTGATGCTGGCAGAAAGCAGTACCTGTTACATTAGTTATTTTGGTATTTTAGTTACATAATAGTTACTGGTTATTTAATAACTTACTGGAAAAAAATATATATATCCTGCTTGCTGTAACCTGCCAGCCTTGAGCCATTCCTGGGAGTATAGGCTGCTCATGGGCTCTGCACTCATTGAGGAGCTGGGGACATTGCTCTGGTCACCTCAGTGTTCTCTTGTTTTAAAGCCTTCTCTTGGTATACTGACCTTTGTGTGCTTCTTATCTCCTTAATGGAATGAAAGGCCCAAGCAGCTCTTTCTCCTTCATTTCAGAGAGCAGTGTGTTTTGTTTTCAACCACAAAACAAACAGGGCAATCACTTTAGCATTATTTGTTAGTTTGGCTGAGATGTTAATAGGAATCAAGGGCATTTGCATCCAGCTACAAGAAATTTCTTACAAAACCTCAGATTTTCAACACTGAGTTAGGCATGGAGGATGAAAATGGACTTTGGTCTCTGAGTAATCAACAAGATTGACAAGTGACTACATGTTGTGCTGCTTAATTGCAGGGAATGCTACCAAATGATCAATTATCCTTTAGCTTCATCAGTTACTAAAGTGTCATTTTTGGATTTGTTGGCACCATCAGACAGCACATGTGACCAAGGATGAGGATTTGGCCTCATCCAGGGTCACGAAGGACCTGCTCAGCCCTGTTTCCCCACCCAGGATCTCTTGGAGGGAGGTGGTGGTGAGGTTTTTAACTCTATTCCCTTATCTCAGCAGGTGTATGTTGCCAGACCAAAAGCAATAGGGGAAATGTGGGGAATTAAACACATCTAAAAAAAAATCATCTCGATCTGCAATTTAGCTCAGGATTTATGGTGTTAGTTAGAAACCAGAAAAAAGCAATAAACAATAATAACACATACACAGCTCTTTTAGGACTCCTGAATGAAATGTATTGGTTGTAACTGCTTAGCTGACCCACTGCCTAGAAGGCTCACACTCTAATATTTTATTGTCCACCCTTCCCAGAACTTTACAAGTGGAATCTGAAATTGGAGGAGGCAAACTTTAGGCCCGGTTTCCCAAATTTTAGGTCTGGGCCCCCTCTACTTGGCTTTTCCAGCTTGCCTTTCTCTGTAACGCGCCTCTGTTGATGCAGACTCCTGGACACCGAGCTTTGCCCTTTCCCCTTCAACATGTAACTTTTGTCAAAAGTTATTAACCAGGATATGAAGAGTAGACAGCACTTTTCATAAAAAATATCTCCATTGAGATAAATATTGCTGCCCGAAGCAGACTGACAGTGGCCAAAGAGCTAAAGACAGTCTGAAGCCTCAGTGCTGCAGGACTTGTTAGGACTATTGCTGTCCAGACCTAATGAGCTACCACTGATCCCAAACAATGTCTGGGACAAAAGACTGGGGGAAATTGGCTGCCCTCACCCTGCTGCCAGCAGACTTCTGACAAGCCATTAAGGTTATAGCTATTCAGGCCTGTTCAGACAGCCTTTTATTTTTTTTCTCTTTCCTAACAACTCTCAGCTAATGAGCACAGCGCAATTTTCATTTAGCACAGGGAGCGTATGGCTAAGTGGGAGCCTGTGCACAGCTCTAGAAAGGCAGAAAGGTGTAGGAGGGAGAAGAAGGAGGCAGGGAAGGTCTTTTGGAAATGTCCCTTTCACATCCATTCTTCCCACTTCGCCGAGAAACCCTCCTGGCTGAAGGATGGTGTGAGTTGGAGGCTGTATCCTGGGGCCTTGCTGCTTCCCTGGATTTGTAGAAAGGAGCAGGGGAGGTGAAGCGAAACCAAAACCCGTCTTGGCATGTGCCTCCAGCACGAGGCCTTGACCGCTCCTTGCTTCTCACCACTCTCCTTGCCGTGTGCGTGTGTCCACCCTCACTATAAAAATTCCAGAAGGCGGTGGGCACTCTATCCCTCTGTGCGTCCCCCCACCCCCCCCGCCACACTCCCTCCTTCTTTTCTAAATGATTGGAGTTGCCCTCTTCCTTTTGCGCCTGCCCACCTCCTTCAGGCTCCCTCTTCAGCGGACAAGCAGCATCACTAATTGCTTTTTAGGGTCTCTTTTCTGCTCCCTGTTCAAAATTCACGGGGCATTCCCTGGTTCTATTATGCTTCTTTCTGAACCTTTTCATCCCCTTTTACAAACTTAGCACTTTCTGTGCTTCTCTTAGCCCTTTGCAAAACAAAAAAAAAAAAAAAAAAAAAAAAAATTTTGGTCAAGACCCCCCTCCCTCCCTCTTGGGGCCCCCTCCCACCCCGAAAAGCACACGCACGGGCCCGCCTCCTGGTGAATGGGGCGCTTTGTGCGGGGAATTTCCGGAACACAGTCCAGGGCTGGAGGCGCAGGGGGGTGCAGGGGCTGGGGGCAAGGAGCCTCCCATAAGCCCACCCCATTACCACGGTCACTGTTTGCCCTGGGCTCTCTAAAAGGACTATTGTTGCCTGTTGCCAGGTATTCCCTAGCAACACTTAAGCCAAGCTGCCTCCTCTATTTATGGCAGAAAACTTTTCAATGGGCTCCAAAACACGTGCTTGTCAACTGCAGAGAATACCTTCAAACAGACACAGAGAGGGGAGGAAGAAAAATAATCCCAATCACTTGCTTTATTGAAATATGTGTGTTGGGGGTGGTTATTTATTTATTTATTATTTATTGACATTTACCTTGGATCAGCAACCCAAACGACTTCAATTTGAACAAAACCTTCTCCTCAACATCTCTCCCAGCCCCTGTTCCTTGCACCACCAAGGCTTTCTGTGGGCCAGTGTGTAGAGCAGTGGGGTTACTGAATGGATCGATAGATGATGGATGGATGGATGGATGGATGGATGGATGGATGGATGGATGGATGGATGGATGGATGGATGGATGGATGGATGGATGGATGGATGGATGGATGGATGGATGGATGGATGGATGGATGGATGGATGGGTGATGGATGGATGGGCCTTTGCTGCATTTGGAGCCCTTTTGCCCTAAAGATTGCTGCATTAATTTATGACAGATTTTGAATTCTTTGTGCATGCAAGAGCCATTGCAAGATCTACCCTATTCAGTGTTAACTGCTGGCAAATGTGCTTTGAGGGGCGCAGCGTTGGGGTAATACGCTTTTACAGTATAGATAGAGCACTAAGTTACATCAACAAGGGCCAAGGTAATCCCTTGTAGTAGATGCTGGCTTTGAATGCATATACTCATATACATGTATCTGAAGGAAGTATTTCCATACTTGCATTTCTGCAGTGGGTTTTTCAGCTGTAGGTTGCCAGTGGTACGGTCATGTTCAAAGTTGAAATTAGAACTGCTCCATCTCCAAAAAGGTACCTCTAAGCTTTGATGACTACATGCAATATTCTGACTTGTAAGCTCTTTAGAACAAACCTCCCTGGAAAAAAAGTCTTTGCTGTTTGCAAAGCATGTCATCAAACAGGTTCTAGCCTCAGCTGGTGCCTTCATCTGCTAACATCATAGAACTCATTTATTGTTACTGCTATAAAGCGATAAAGTCATTGTTACAATTGGGAAGTTATATCAGATAAGGGAAAATGGTAAGTTGAGGACGGATTTTGTAAAGAATGAGTAAGCAGCGTGGTAAACTTCAACATGATGTGAAAATTTTTGAACTCCTCACACATGCACTCATGCTGACAGTGGACGCAGTCGGAAGATATCCAGGGAGGACACACTGATGGCCAGCACCATGATTGTAGTTTTCCCATCTGCAAATTCATACTTATTTTCCTGACTGGTGTCTTGGGGATTTACTACATTACCATGATATTATCCTGACCCCTGTGGCAGTATATTCTTAGTAGGTCTTACCTCATTATGATGGTCTTCTGTGGTACATCTGTATGCTTTTTTTTTGCACCTAGCTTTCCTTTTTTTTTGTTAATTTGTTTGAATCCCTCTTCAGCGTCAGTCCCCCACTCAATGTATTTTTGTTCTCATTTGCATCCCATATATCTCTCTCTCTTCCCACCTGTTTGTTCTTTTCTTGTTTCCCCATGCTCACTAAACTATTTCTGGCATCGTTTCAGCCTTGAAAGCTCGCCTTCAGTTCCCCTTTGGGAATTAAAAAAAAAATGGTTCTCTGGTTCTCCCTTTAAGCCTTCCTTAGGCTTCCTTTTCACCTTCCGTAGGCAATGACACCATCTCTCATTGGACCAATTCCTTTCTGTTTCAGAAAGTCTCTGCTCTGTTCTTTCGTCTTGCAAGCTTCATGGCCCAAAGCTGCCTTTCTGAGTGGTGCAAATCTTGTCCTTGCCCTGCCTGCATTTCTTGCCTTTGTCACACCCTCCTTTTTTTTCTTTCTTTTTTTTTTTTTTCTTTATGAGACAGCCTACCTGCCCTTCCTTTGCCTACTGCGTTCAATAAGATCTTTTCTTCCTTGTACCTTGCCATCTGGGCAAGTGTGCCAGGTCATATTTTAGCTTGTGTTACTCATGGTAGATTTAATCTCCGAGCTGCTGCAGAAGCCCCTTAGAAATGCTGGCCAACCTGAGCTAACTACCCTGCTGTTGATACGCCTGAGGACTTTGAGTCTGAAGCAAAAGCCGAGATGTGATGTTTGAATAGCCTTGTGTCTGACTGGCAAGGAGATGCTGGGGCTGCCTTCTGCTGCTCTCTTCCCCGAGAAGATGGCAGACATCAGGGCTGCTTCTTGTTCTGGCTGAGAAACTGTGAATATTTTATAGGCACTATTCCTTGTGTGAGAGATTTTCGGTTGGGACCCTCTATGGTGAGCTGTACCAGGCTTGTAGGAAGACCCAGAGCATAAAAAAAACATAATAATTCTCTTTCATAATCTATAGATATCGGAGATAGTCAAAGGGAGTGAGATGTTCCCCCCAAATTAAAAGCACATTTTGTGGTAGTATGTCTTTATATATGTCAGCATGTCACAGAGAAGCAAAATGCTGTATGCCCATCTGTCTGGCATGGTATAGTTTCTACTCCCAGCTCAGCCTTCACAAACCCGTTTTTATTTCTGTTTTATAGAAGTACTGTAATTAGAAGATGTTACATTTCCTGTGTTAACATATCCCCCTGCAGAGCTTGACATTAGAGTGAATGTAAATGGTTTCATGAAGTGCAAGATTAGGGCTGTTTAAATAATTGTTGTAATTGAAAATATGTGTATTATTATCTCTCAAGATGTTTTAGATTAAATTAGTGAAGTTCACATCTGGAGGAGTGCAGATTAACCCTTTACATGAATCTGAACCCTTAACTAGGTATGAGTTACAATTTGAATCTCAGATTTTAAGTCCAGCTCTCATAACAACACAACTGTTCTTAGCGTTGAAAAATATCGTGGTTTAGCCTTCACTATGCATTGTATTCATCTCTAGATTATGGTGCTAGGTTTAAAGCAAATGCAGACACATTAGCAGTTTGGTGCGTGGAAAGTCAGCCCTGTATTTCCTGTTAAAGGGAGAGTATACAAAACCTGAAATAGATACTTGTCTTGCCTGCATTTAGTAGCAAGCATGATAAAATACATTATAAGGACAAGTTTTTTAATTCCTGGAATACATACAGCTGTGTGTCTGTAAGATCGCAGGCATGTAGATAAGAGATATTCCTTCCAGAATATCTCTGAATGTCTAGCTATTTCAACACCAGCAACCAAATTTTGCCTATCATCTGTGGTGTGTAAGCATTCCCAAATAAGTTAAATAGTAGAGACACATCAAAATGAATTATTTCTAGAGGGACTGATCACTCAGCACTTCCTACTTGTCTACAAGGATTAAGTTCTAGTTCCTTCTTTTGCGTTTGGTTATCATGTGTCCTCCATGTTTCTCTAAACTGCACAAGTGGTGGTTCCTGAGTGGATGTAGAGATGCGTTTCTGGGCAAGAAGCTCTTCTGTAGACAAGCTTCCCTAAAAATACTTGTGGTCAGGCATGCTGGTCTGTTTCAAACAGTATACTTGTGACTTCCAAAATAACCCATTCAAATTGTGCTGGCAACTGTGAGACCCTTTTGCCAACACTCTTCATTACAGTCACTCCACAAAATGATTTACTAGTCCAGACAGTCTTTTTAATACAATTTCAAAAATATTCATCTTGTCATGTCAATGGCAATTTATGCACTAGTACTTGAAGTAATGTGGTTCTGGGGAAGGCTTTTTAGCTTCTGAAGAAAGTTATACTATTCTCACTCCATTGTGGAAAATTGCACATCCATCCACATTTTTGAAGCCTCAATGCTTCCACAAATCATAGAATCATAGAATCATTACGGTTGGAAAAGACCTTTAAGATCATCAAGTCCAACCATAAGCCCTTCAACACCATGCCTGCTAAACCATGTTCCTAAGTGCCTCATCTACACATTTCTTGAACACTGACAGGAATGGTGATTCCACTACTTCCCTAGGCAACCTGTTCTAGTGCTTCACCACTCTTTATGTGTAGAATTTTTTCCTAATGTCTAACCTGAACCTCCCCTGGTGCAACTTGAGGCCGTTTCCTCTTGTTCTATCTGTAGTTATTCTGGAGAAGAGATCGACCCCGCCTCACTACAGCCTCCTTTCAGGTAGTTGTAGCGAGTGATAAGGTCTCCCCTGAGCCTCTTCTTCTCCAGAGTAAAAGACCCCAGCTCTCTCAGCTGCTTCTCATAAGGTCTGTGCTCCAGCCCCTTCACCAGCTTCGTTTCCCTTCTTCAGACACACTCCAGCACCTCAATATTTTTCTTGTAGTGAGGGGCCCAAAACTGAACACAGTATTTGAAGTGCAGCCTCACCAGCGCCAGGTATAGGGGAACGATCACTTCTCTGGTCCAATTGGCTACACTAGTCTTCATCTTCTCTCTCATCTCTTCTGATGAGAGAGAAAATGAGTGGCCAAGAAGGCCAAAAGCATCTTGGCTTGTATGAAGAATGATGTAGCCAACAGGACTAGAGAACAGTTAGCTTAACTCACTCTTGGATTCCAAAATGCATTAGCACATGCCTTGCACCCACCTCTAAAGCTCTCAAACTTCCTTAAAACCTGACTCCTAGAATTTGTGCTCTGGCCTCTGGAAATACAGAACCATTCCTAAAGGCTGGGACCTCTTTCCTCCTGCAACACAAATAAAAAAGTTAAAAGTCAAGCTGAAGCATTTCTTGTTCATCCTGTGTTCATGTTGAAGTAATTCTTGGAAGGTAAATTACGTCTACCAACTAAATTTAGTATGTCTGCAATCTACATGTGACCTCAATGTTACGTGTCTTAAAGACATACCTTCTGCATCTTTCATATCACCAAGCCACTCAGTGCCAAAGAGAATAACTGATGATGTTCTGTATGTTCAGATTGTATTCCCTGCTAGGGAAATCTTTCCATCCTTTGTCATCCTTTTAGATGGTGCGCACTAAAAAGCACAATAACATGAACACAGGCACCAGCTGGGAACCTGCATTTTATGGAAGCCTTTGGAAAGAGAAAATGGCAGAAGGAAAGCCTGCTCTATCCCTGTGAAATAATTACCAATAACATTTGAGCCACACCTGAGCTAGATCTTTGCTGAATGTTGAAATGGCTTATACATATCATTCCCTTCTCTGCCACATGATTCTGCTCCTTATTTCTAAGTCAGAATGGAAAATACCAAAATGCTTCAAGAGAGCTGGCTTTAACAGTCTTCCATTGTGACTGGAACCAAGGAGGTGCACTAAGAAATTTGATGGTTGACTAATTTTCCCATTCATATTCCAGTTCAGTTTGCAGACTCCTGTCAAGTTTGAAACTGACTAGCTCAGATACCTGGGAATAAGACAGAATTTACAAAAGAGCTTCTCAAAAAACTGCTTAGTGGTTATGACTGCCCAGTGTGAGATATCTTGAGAGAGCTTGATTTGCAGAAAGCACCAAAAATCTCCTTCAAAAAAACGAGAGTGCTGAAATGTTCTCACTTTCTTATTCAGACTCAGAGGTCTTTAGGCTCACTCATAACTTATGAAATCATAGTCACATTTACCTTTACGCAGCAGTTCAGATAGAGATCAGTAAGCAAAAGGAACTGAAAGCTGATGACTAGGGTGAAATAAAGTTGAAACTCTCATCATTGCCTAGCAGATAGGTGACTGCTAGATTCTGCAACAGAAAACACACCCCACATTTAAAACATCTAGTTACAATAGAAAAGCCAAGGACATAACTCTCGTGGAGAATTCATGTCCCTCTTAATATGGATATAGGTGCTGATCTTACTACACAGGAAAGTTGAGGTCTCATGTCAATGTGAAACCTTGTCTTGCTGCCATCCAGGTTATTATCACTGTGGATGTGGAGGTGAACATCAGGCTACCCTCAAGGTTAAAGCAACTAAGGCTGCTTTCAAAGAGGCATTCAGCATTCATCATCTTAACAAACCTTTTTAGAATCTCCCGTGAGTTCCCAGACAAAATATTTCCTTCGAATAAAGCGACACTGGTCTTTTTCTTGTGTGGAAAGTGTTCTTTTTTATAAGGTCAAAGAAGATGACTCCTGAGCAGATTTGGAGACACCATCCCTTGGTGATGCATGCAGGCACCATGACCAAAGAGGATACTGTTATTTAGAGACATGCAGCGAGGCTGTGAAATAGAGGCCTTGGCATCCTGAGACTGCAATGCAGAAGGGCTGAGGGATCCCTACCATTTCCTCCCCTTGAAAGCCTGACTCAGCTAGAATGGTTTTCATACAAGCAAATGATACCAATGATCTGTGGAGCTTCAGGTTTTAGTCTCTTTGAGAAGCAAACTTCCAGCTACTGATGAGATCTTGCTGTCCTGCTTAATCTCTGCTTTGGATATGATAACCACAGGCTAGTATAGCAATGCTGAAAGGTTGTTGACCCCAGTCTAGTCCATCCTTTTGCCTGGAAGGCAGTATCAGCACACCACAACCATTCATAGGTTATTAGATTTAAATGCACAGGAGCATTATCATTGCTGTACAGTCAGTGCTCCCATAATTGGCTTTTCTATGTATTTATTTGTGGCAAAGATCAGTTAAAACCTACAAAATGAATAGGATCTCCATAGAATATTGGTCTGGGTTGGCTCTTGGTGTGAGCGCCCCTCTACAGAGAGGAGAGCGTGAATTCTACTTTGCTTGAATGTATTCATATATGGAAGTTTAGAATTCCTTCCTCTCTTTCTCTCTCAGACAGAGACTGGCAATTCTGCGTTTTGAATTATATATATTATCTATTTTGTTTTTATTATTTAAGTATTAAAAAGGTTTCTTTAAATGAGGACTCTAACACGTTAGATCTAAACCTGGGGGGTGGATTATTGTTGTCTGCACTATGACCAGAGAAAGGTCGTGGAAACATCTGTCTTGGAAACACCTTAGACTTAACTCCTGCTGCAGTGTCATGTATTTTCAAGCCTGGATGCAGAAAAGCACTTACACATGTGTTTAAATCCACTGGATTTAGCATATATTTTAGCTTCTGGTTACATCTCTATTGGCCCTCTATAAGAACCACGAAGCCCTTTCAAAATCAGAGTCTCAGAGCACTAGTTATGGGAAAAAGAGACACCTGTAATTGTGAGGGCTCAATGTTAGCACTGTGGAGCTCCGTCTTCAATTAAGGCTCCTAGGCACATCCATAACAATAGTGATAATGATAATAACAATATGATGTAGCAAGATGGACCTGCTGTCTGCCCTTCCAGTTCCTCTCCCCTCAAGCCAGACAATAGGAAAACAAAAGCTGAATGAATCATTAAAGTCAATGCCACTGAAATGACGTAATACCTGAACTGTTTGGGTTATGACTGGATAATTTGGTCTGCATCTTATAGTTGATTACAGAAGCAGGACCAGACACAAGTGTTTCAATAATTGTTTTCCATAAGAAAACTGAAGTCCTTCTGAAAGTTGAGCTACTTCTGTAGCTCTGCTCGTGCTGTTCCTGCTTACATTCATTTTTATTTAAAAAAACTTCACAAACAAGAACTGTGGATTTTTTAAGAGGTCTGTCCTTGGAACCCATGTTTTGAATAAAAAAAAGTTTATAAAGTGGTTGTTTTACAGAAAGAAATATATAAAGAAATCCACATTACCTGCTCTTACATGGAAACTTAAAAAAAAGATAAAGTTTTTGCTTCAAAATCTGCTTAGATCTTCAGATTTTATTTATGCTGTGGGTTTCCAAAGATTAACTTTTCTCTTTCAAACTGCATTAATAGCATTAGGCCTCAATTAATCAGATTCAAAATTTGGAAACAAAGGAAGTATTTTGGCTGTATAATCACTGAGAGGCCATATACCGGGATCTTTTCTTACCAGTCTTTTTAATGATTATTTCAGTCCAGATTTATTTTTTTTTAAAGGAACCACTGAAATCTGGGCTTTGAATTTTGTAAATGAGCCTGCCGCCCAACGCACTTCTCAGCAAGATAAGGGCAGAATGGCATTTGCAGAAATGCTTAGCTATCTCTCTAACAATCCTGCTTGGTTGTGGGCCCCTTGGTAACAGCTTGGCAAATCTGCAAAAGGAATGCGACTATATAGTTTGTGTGTGGATTGTTGAGTCATTATAGCCTCCAAATTGCACAGCAGATCATTAATCATAGGCCAAGATAGGCAATCACTGCAGAAACCTGATGAAAAGGCTCCAGAATAATGCCTGCTAAATCATGTTTAACATGCAGACCTTGCCCGTGCAGATATGGAAAGGGGGAGGTAAGGAAAAAAATCATTCCCCTTTTAGGAAAGAAAACTTCTACTTATCTTTGATTTGCATTCAGCCCTCCCTCAATAGTCCTTAAGCCTGTTATTTAATTCATTTTGGTGCCAGGTCCCATCACAAAGCGAAAACCCTAACCAGGACCTATGCAGTCTATGACCTCCAAACCCCCTGTCTTTTCTTGTCAGTTCTATGTCATTTGTGCAGTTGAACTCCACCAATTTGAAATGCTGACCTCTTCCATAGACAACCTTATTCTCCTTGAGTGAAAGAAAGGGCCAAGGCCTACAAACCACTCAAGCGAGAGATGGCAAGAAAAGAGAAAAGTGGTTGACTCGTAAATCAATTTCCACAGCCCACCCAAAACCCACATGGACAATAACGATGGTATTTTTTAAAAGTTGGGTTGTTGTGGTTTTCTTAATTGAGCTCATTCTCCTTAAAGAAAGTTGCAAGCAAAGTAAAATTGTTTGTTCATGGCGGAAAATGAGGCCAGATCCTCACTCGGCCCAGTTCAAATCAGGGTATACTTGTATCAGACCTCTGTTCCCACCTGTCATCTGGGCTGAAAACGAGAGGAGCCTCACAAATAGATCTTTGTTGGTGCTGGAAAAGATGGAAATACCTAAAGAAAGAGAAGTATTCTGGGCATACATGAGCGCTCAGACCATATGGTGCTGCCAGTGGCTAAATCCAAGTAGGAGGAAGGAGTGGTGGTACCTGCCTCTGCATCACAGTCCACCCGCATGGCAGGAGGTGCACAGCAATCTGCAGACCCAAGCTGTCTGTCTGCCGTATACATAAAGAAATGTGTCTGCAATCCCACCTGCATACCTACAATTTCTACCAAGCCCTTGGTGGGTAGTAACTGGGAAAGGACTGTGCACAACCATGGGTTATACCTGGCCAGACATGCATATCAGTCTGTGCAGACTTACAAACAATCATCTTGGTGCACAAAACAGCTAGAAACCAACCATATAGAAACTTGCCACCAAAGAGCGGGGTAATTTTGTAGAGATCCTCATATTTTGCACCCCGGGGCCAGATTCTCTCACTGCTACTCATTTGGAAATGTTTCTTACGCCTCAAGTGTAAGGATTTGATGTTTTTGCCCCTATTGCCCTTAGATACCCTGGAGCACATCATGCCCACACGTGTTCATCTCCACTATCAGAGCCTGGCTCTGGCCATGCTGCTTCCTACTGGACTGTCCTATCTCAGGATTTAAGGCAGAGGCATCCTGAAATGGCATTCCCAACCTTCCCAACGGGAAAAAGGACCCCTCCTCAGCCCAAGACTTTGTGTCTCCGTCCTATTTGCCCAGGCTCCTAATCCTCTGGAGGGCAGTGTATCCTCTATCAGTGGTGGCAGAGTCAGACCCTTAGGCTGGACATATAAAATGCATCTTTTAAGACTGCTCATTGATCAATGCATGCACAACTTAATGCCACTTGCAACATATTTAGACAAGTCCACAGCGCACATTTAATCTACTGATATCGATGCTACTGATGTTAAATGCAATGGCACTGCCTCTGTCTCTGCACATCCTGGAGCTGCAAGTCACTGAAGGCTGGCAGAATATTCTGAGATAGATAGATAGATAGATAGATAGATAGATAGATAGATAGATAGATAGATACTTTGTGAGCTAAAAATCCTTCATATTTCCCAAGCGAAACATAATGCTAAGGAGCTAGGAAAGTTGCTATATCAGGAGAGAGGTAACTATAATGGTTGATTAGTTCTTCCAAGGAACCTGGCCTATCACAGTGGATTTTCTGTAAACTGCTGTGAAAATGCTGACAGCATATTTAATGGGAAGGGCTCCTCTCCTTGGGGAGAACAGATGCTCCATAGGAATCCGCATGTGGAGCTTACTCGGAGGACATGCCTCTATAGAGTCTGGGCCTGCTTGCTCTGGGGCTTACCCACACCAAGCCTGGGGCAGAAGGGAGATTTGGAGCTGTTTATACCACTCGACCCCCCTATCCCAATGACTTTCCATCATCTGGGGCCAGCTGATGCTAAGCACTAAATTAAATTCAGTAGCATGCTGTCTCACTCCTCAATAGCATTTCACTGTGAGCGCCTGAATCCATAGAGCAGGGCTCATTACATGCTGCTATAGCAGCTGGAGCTAAGGGGAGGGTCAGTCATTACTTTTGATAATAGGCCCACCGATGTAGCTAGGTGTGCTGTGGCGGATTGGTGTCCAGCACTTTTGTTTGGGCGTGAAGCACTGCGTTAATCTGCCAGACAAGACTTCAGATTATGCAAAAGGAAGAATTCAATAGGAAGCAGATGCATATGGATAAAAATAATGTTTTTTTTTTTTCACAGCCTGCATTCTGAAGGCAGCAGCATCTGTAGCAGTTGGAAGGACACATCTTCTACTCTCTCATCTCTTGCCCTCTGCAGACCAAGACTTAATGGCAAGCAGTCTGTAAAGTTTCACCCCAGCTCAGTGAATCCCTTAACCAAAGTTCTCAGCAGTAATTATTTTGGCTTTCTTAGTCAGATCAGTGCATGTTATTACCTACCTAATAAATAATAACCGGTATTCCTCCTAAATGTCTGAAATAGTGCATTAGAAGCTGTATTTGGCCAAGTGTATTAGTGCTTTCACTACCACTTCCACACACGAGCTGTCTTGGCAACAGTTTTCTCTGGAGAGCAATGCAACATATTCCAATAACCAATGTACATTCATTTAATTCACAGTTTTTCAGAAAACAAGCAAATAAACAAATAAACAAAAGTCACATGCCCGTGAGGCAAGCGAAATGGAAGAACTCGAGGAGAAAACTGGCTTTGCCCAGGCTCCCCAGTGAGCTGACACATATCTTGACTCCGCATTCCTAGATCTTTTGAGGAAAGCAAACTTGTATAATAGCAATGAATTCAGAAGAACCAGGTCTGCAGAGAGTCCCCTGCTGGCTACCGTTCATGCAGAAGGGCATCAAGCAGCTGAACTGGAAAATTCAAGAATAATTAATTTCTCTTTGCAGTCTTCTTAGGGACTTTGTTGTTTAAGACAACGTCTCATCTGAAGAGATGAGGTTGTTTCTGAACTTTGCGAGCTGTATTTATTGGTTAAGGCCATTGGATAACTGATGGTGGGCAACGTCTCTGACAGAAGATGGGAAGACATTTGTGGAGGTAGGATGAGGTAGGCTTAAGAGAACATATGGACATTGTAAACCTTGTACTTTTCCATGCCCCTGGTTTCACATTTCTTCTATCACTGCCAGAAAAAGCAGGCTGTTGGGTAGCAGCTGAGAACCTTATGCAGGCCCATTGGTGAGGAAACCAGTTTTAATTTCCTGCTTTCTTGCATAGTGGGATTGCAAGGATGTGTGCGCATTGCCTCAATTACAAGGGTAGCAGCTAGTGGGCATGGATTTAACAGCAGTGTTAATAAGGCACATGTTCCTGGTCATGTCTCACAGAAGTAGCTGCACAGTCCTGCAGCCCTTGTTTCTTTTCACGCTGTGGTGGCATCTGGCACAGCTAGATCCTTGTTTGGGTTATTTAATTGCTTCTTTGCCTGCCTTATGCAAACTACATTTGTAGCTGGGTCTGGGCACTCAGACCCTTGACTGTATTGCCTTTACTAAGCACCCTGCTCCATCCTGTAGGCAGTATTTCACGTAGCTACACGGTGACTTTATTCAATTTGCTGGTCCCCAGCGTTATTGTCCCCCTGCATCATTTACCAAGACAATTTTCACAAACAGTCATTGCAGTTTAGGTGTATGGAAGCTGTCCCACTTTGGAAGGAGTCATTAAAATTCCCATAATAGTCTCCTTGTCAGGACTCTTGCCTGCTGTCTGGGAAGTATTTCAACAAGTCTCTCCTACTGTTGTGTTAATTAAACATTGTTCTATTTATAAATGCACCCTTGGTCAGTAGCAGCTCCTCGCACAGCAAGGGAGAAGGAGCAGCAGTAAGTGCAAGTGATGTGCCAAGAGGACAGGATGTGGCCAAGCAGAGCAGCCAAGCGACATCTCAGATGAAGCAAAGTGCCCCTCACGGACCTGCCATTGCCACTGTCACCTGCCCCCGCAGCCGCGGTGGTCTTGCCCACGAGGAGGCTCCCAAGGGAGTCATGGGGAAGGAGGTTTGCTGCCTGTTTCTGCCTGCAGCTGTTTTAATGTGTTCACAAAAGGAATTCCTGTTTGTTTGGACGTCATAATCCCTTTACGGCGATTTCCACAGGGTGTTGTAGAAAGCGAATACATATCTGGGCTCAGAAAAGGACCAGACAGGTGAATGGAGGATAGAGCCATCAGCGGGTATTAAAGATGGGCAGATGCAACCTCCAACTCCATTGCCGACTGCTGGCAGTTGTGAGGCCGCATATCCCCAAGAGGCTCACTCCTCATGCGATTCCTTCTTATTTTCCTTCTAACCTGCCTCTGCCAGTGTCTCTCAGAGACGCCGAGCCAAACACATCTCTCTTTTGACCGGCTACTGCTCCTGATGGCACTGCTCTCTCTGTGAATAACGTCCTTGGGAGTTTGTCTGGCCATGCTCAATGGCTTTGTGGTCAACACACATGTAGGCATAAGGTGAGAGAGCTGCGTGGTCCTCAGGTGTTGTTTGCTGCTGTGGGGTCCTTGCCAAGGGGCTGACACATTCCCTTTGGTGGCTACTGGGGCTTTCTGCCCCAGCACAGGCCTGGCACTGCATGTTTGCCCTCTGCAAGTCTGTCTGTGAGGGGCAGTTGCTAGCATTTATAGATATCTCCTGCTGGCTTGCAGACCTCAGAAACAGGCGAAGTTCGCCACTGGTCCCACAAACAGCCCTTTGAGGAGCTGAATCCAAACCTTGGGTTGGAGCCCTTCAGCAGTTTGGGGTCTATATTCATGAAGTTTGAAATGAGACATTTGTCGAAAGTGCTAACTGTGCCTGTTTCCTGGGGATCTCCTCCCACCCTACACTGGTTTTCAAGGTACCATGCTGATGAGGGCTGTGAAAGTATCAGCGAGAGTCTGGATGAAGACACATGAGGTTGCGTATAAATCCCTTGCTGCCGTGACACAGGTATGGAAAGCAAAAGAGGCCAAGAGGAAAATGGGAAATGGAGGAAAAAGAAGCAAACTATGAAAGAAAGAAAGCATTAGGTTCCTGCATGTAAATGCACATTTCTGAAAACATTTAAAATAGGCTGCAAGTTCACCCATGTAAAAATGTGTTTTTAAAACCTTAACTCCTCCTTTAAATCATTAGGCATGCAAAATCTGTGAGGAGCGTGCGAAACATTGAGGTTCATCTGAGCAACACCACCAGTGAGAAATGTGAGAGATACAGTTGGACATCTTCTTGCTGTTGCAGGTACAACACACTACGAAACACTGTGGATCTTGCTACGTTGGTATGTTGGACTGAGCCCACAGCAAGGCAAAGCAGTGCTATGTGCCTTACAGTAGCCTAAGAATATAATTTGCTGCAAAATTTAAAGCAGGAGGAAGGATCATTTCACTGTTCATTCTGTTTTGTGAATCAGCATTTCCAAGTGCAGTTGGTGCGGCATGAGGGGAAAAGCTCAGAAATTGCCTCGAAACTTCAGTTAAAAGCCTCAGGTCTGCGCAGACCAATCTTCATCTGAAGGCCTTGAGGGACTAGTCATCACAAGTGACCTTCTGTCTGTAGGCCAAGAGCCTGGCGTTATCCCATGTATGGAATGAAGGCTATTGCCATCTAATGGTAACCCAGCGAGGGATGTGGGAAGGACTGTGGGGTCCGTGCCAGCTGCCTGTTGCACCCTCAAAGATGCAGGAGGCAAAAGCTCCAGATCAGTGTGACATTTAAGCACAGGTTACTGAGCCTGAGCTCTAAGTGCTTAAGTGCTTTGCTAAGCCAGAGCAGAGGGGAGCAGCAGGCCGCCCTTGGGCCCCTTCCTCAGCGGGATCTCTCGGTCACCCTCTTGCAGCAGAGCAGGGTGGGGAGCTTGCAGCACCACGGCCTGTGCTATGTTTATTCTGGGTATGACACAGGACTTTGCTCTCCCGCGCTGTCACTCGGGCGCCGTTCAGGAGCGCCACATTCACATCTCCGCGTGCGCACGTGAATTATTGTTTACTCAATAACCAATCAAACAAATTCCATCTCCTATTCAAAGCAAACCGCAGCGATAAAAGGGGGCTGATTTCCAGTGTTATTAGCAATGATAAATGTCTTCCCTCCCCTTGATTGTCTTTATTTCACATACAGGTGGCTTCCCCCCACCCTTTTTTTTTAATTTTTCATTTAGAAATGTCATCACCACTTAATTAGCAATGCATTGTTACCTGAAAGTAAAAGCAAGCCTATCTTAGGCCATATGGCAGGGTTTTAATCTGCACTGTCACGGTATAATCCTGTCGAAATGGCTTCCCTTTGCAGTCAAAACTGCATTTCACACTTTACTAATATAGGGCTTTTCCTTTCCTGATCCACAGTAATATAGCCCTGTGTGTGCAAATGGAAATGGTTCACAGCTCCAGGCAACAGTGGCACAGGGAGAGCACGCCAGAGTGGCATGGCTGGGCAGGGAGGAAGGGGACTCCTTCCCCCCGAAAAAGAGGAAAGGGGGCTCTTTTGTGAGCTGTTTTTGTGCACTTTGGCCAAACTCATTTGGAGTGCTGCTTTGGAAGACAATCGCCATCTTCATAAGACTATTTGCCATCTTGTAAAAGTCTGGACTAAGCCGATGGGGATTGTTTTGGAGACCTTTTTGATTTTTTTTTACCTTTCCTTCCCCAGTACTATTGGGAACCCCACATGAGTGGTTTAGAAAAGAAGGCAAGAAAGCAACACATTCCTGAAAATTAAGGGTGACTGGCAGAAAACTCCCACAACTCCACTGCTGCAAGGAGTCTAAAAACAGATGGAAACACATGGCCTGATGGGTCACATTTTCAAGGGAAATTGTTCCCAAGCAGCTTCCAGGTAACATATAGGGCCATGTACAGACATTTCCTTTGACACCTCGGGGAAAGTGGATCTCTTCTGGAAAAAATACATGTGATTCTCCTTTCCTGGGATGAAGAGCACAAATAGGATTTAAGCCTGCTCAGAGTAGGATGAAGGGCAATGTTGATTATCCCTCCCTCAGAAAAGTTTGCAAGGCTGTTGATATGCACAGGCCCTTTGCACAGCACCGTGCACAAGAGCAGGGGCTATGGATTTCCCTGAGCCTCCTGTCCTGACGGCTCTCTCGGTTGTCCCAATGCTGCATATCACTAGGCTCCTACAGGGAAATGCTCAAGGTCCCAGTTTTACGTTTCTGGATCTCAGGCTCAAACAGACTGAGACAGGGCCAGATCATATCTAGCAACGAATCTAGATAGCTTCAATTCCAGATAAATGTCTTATCACCAAAAGCAGCTTTCTTTTCGTTACCCTCCCCTACACTTCCACCTGCCTTTTCTTTCTGTGATTAGTATAATAATTACAAGGTAGCAGGGTGAAGGGAGAAAGGGATCTAAAGAAACTTCTTCCCTCTTCTATTGATTGCCTCTGTTTGAGCTGAAGTGTCAATGAAAGTGCTCAGCAGGGCTGTTCCTTGTCTTACGTCCGTCTGTTCACAGACATATCTGGCTCCAAAGCACAGGTCAACACCTGTCTTCACTGACCAAGGACAGCAAGCACCAAATACAAGTTGTGCTGCCCCCAGGTGTAGGTGGAAGGGAGGGCTGGGGCTCCCTGTCCTCAACGACAGAGATGCTTCCCATGGGACATGTTGGAATCACACAGCTCTCCAACCGCAGGCAAAGCCTCCCTTGTCTTTCCCTTTTCATGCCACCTGTGCTGTGTTTCTCTATCCTCTCCTGATATGACCCCCCAGAACATGTGAGTGAGATTTGGACATATGCCTTGTTCTTCTGTCTCTTGGTATTTTGCTATAATTTCATTTTTTTCAACACATATGCAAGTGCTACAATATGCAGCGGCATGATCACCTGCATCCCTGCCCAAGCCAAAGGCTTGTTATAGCAACTACACAGTACTGGTCCGGTCCTACAGGATAAGTCATAAAATATCAGTATATGCAAGCATTTGCAGTGGGACAACAAAAGCAGCAAGTGCAAACAGCTGGATGCAAGTGAAGATCTGAGATTTTGCTTGCAGGAAAAAAAGTGACAGAGCTCCCTTGCAAATTACCTGCTTGGGAAAATCTGTGCTCCAGCCAGAAAAATCAAAGCCTAAATGTCCACTAACAGTCAGTGACAGTCTAGTTTAAAATAGCTGTGTATCCTCACTTCGAGATACGTCACTAGAAGAAAAGACTTACGCATGTGAGTAGTTGATTTGGATCATCAAATCTGTGCTTTGTAAGCCTGTTTTCCTGGCCTAAAACTCAAAAGAGCAAGATGCCTCTAGAGTACACCTTCTCTGAACATGAGAACACGAGGTTTTTTTTTGGTCCAGCTGAGAATCAGCCACACCAGGCAGCCGGATGGCTACAAATATGGAAACTTAGCAATGGGACTTCGGAAGACGTGGAAAGTGGTGACGGCTCCTACCTACTGCTTTCTTGCCAGGAAAGGGTTGGAGAGATGGAGAGAGAATGTGTGTGTGTGCGCCTTATAGGCCTGAGAGAAAATGATGTTTTGGCCCATAAAACGGAGAATATCACAAGAGAGTGTATCTGAGAGATACTTCTTTCTTTTTCCAGCACCCAGATGAGCTGTGAGGCTGAGGCAGAGCCTCACTCTGTCCATTTCTCTCCTTCTCTCTACTTCTCTGTCCCCAAACCCCCCTCCCTTTCCCCTTCCACAACTCCGGAGGGTGGAGGTGCGATTTGCTATGCCAGTTTTTTATTTCCAGCACGTTTGACAGGCTGGGCAAGGAAGGCGTTAATGTTTTCTGACAGGCCCCCTCTAATTGTTGGAGCTTTTCTTCTCTGCCTTTTCTGTGAAATTCTGACTTAGGCGAGCAGCATAACAAAATGCTCTGGCATTGAAATGTGCGCTTGCACTACACTGGGCTCGGGGAAACAGCATTATTCATGAAGATTTTCAGCTGTTTTTGTCTTTTAACTAACCTTTGAGTTTGATCAGAGGCTAGCCGGGCTCCCTTTCTCAAAAGGCGGTCTTGGCAACCCGACAATGGAGCCAAACTGTTTTCCCTGTTAAAGAGATAACTATGCCGTTGAGTTGGTACATGCGGGAAATTAATCTTCAGGCGCATACAAATGATAGGTTTACCTCGGTCTGCAATTGCCGGCATGGGATTATTAATAGGACGGAGGTAAGAAGGAACAGAGAAAAAAAAATCAGTGGATGGCAGGGAACTTTTAAGGAGGAAAAAAAAAAAAGAAAGAAAGAAAAAAAGAAAACCCATCATCCCTTTTGATTGCATAAAGCCCGCGATTGATTCCTCACCACTTGCCTTTTGCAGCGGGAATTAGCCCTGCATTGTGCAGGGCTGACACGCTAAAAGCGAGCTCGCTTTGGAGCAAGAAGTTGCTGCGCGCTGGGCCGTGCCCGGGCGGGGGGGCAGCGGTTCTGCTCGCTCCCCTTCCCCAGAAGAAGGGGTCGGGAAATGGGAGAGAGGGAGGGAAGCTCCCCTCCCTCCGCACTTCCTTGCGCGCTAATCCCTGAATGCGCTGAGTAATCGGCGCTGCATTATGGAGCCAGCCGGGGTGTCCCGTCCCCCGCGCTCCGTCCTCGACGGTCGCCTCT
>NW_010587337.1:318394-377798 GCF_000705375.1 Tinamus guttatus
AGAACGCCCCCTTGGCACCCATGCCGGGGGGGCGGGAGTTGCAGGAGGGGGGGAAGAGGGTGGTTTTGCCTCCCGTGCTCTGCTTTAAATACCTTTGCCCAGAGCTCAGGCCACGCCGATGAGGCTTTGCCTGCAGCAGGAGGAAGGGGGCCTGGGCATCGCTGCCTTCGCACCATGGACGCGCAGCACTGCAAAATGAACGGTGACCCCGTGCAGGTAAGCTGCGGGGCCCAGGCACCCGCTCCTTGCAGCTGGGCAGGTGTTGGGGGCTGCTTACCTCCTCCTGTGCCCTCCCTTCCTCCCGTGCTTGCAAGTCTTGCCCCACGCAAGCAGCATGTCCTGTGGCGGGAGGACGCTCCCAGCGTGAGGCTTTGCAGTGCTTGGTTTCCACTGTTCTCTCTTCTGGCGGCCGGCATCCTTCCCTGTTGCTAATTGTGCTTGCAGATGTGCAGCACCAACAAAAGGGAACATTGCAAGAGTGGAAATAAAAGAGAGTGACAGAGCAGAGCCAGGAGACCATTACAGATGTGTTCATACATATATGGCAACTAGAAGCAGCAGCAGCAAGGACCAGCAACTAATTAGAGGTCTCTTAAACAGAAGAGGACTCTCTTCTGCTAACAGAAAGCAGCTCTTTCTGATGGAACTATTTGTTACATTCTGCAGCATTGACATCTCCCCCCACACTTTTTCTTTTAAGGTTTACTGACTTTGAGCCTTCTGCTTTGGAAAATAGAGGACTGCCTACTGAAGCCCAGGCCTTTAAATTACAGGCTCTAGACAGTGCAGGAGTGGGTGACAGATGTGTAGCTTGAGGCCAGCATGGTTAATTATTAGGCCAAATTCTGCACATATTTGTCTTATGCAGTGCCACTGCAGCTAGATACAAACTGCAGAAGATATAGAAAAATGACTTCTGTTTCTACCAGCTTTTAAGAGCAGTCAAGAAAGCCTAGTTTCCTGCTGCTTTATGTGCTCAGACTGAACACCCATGCAGGTCTCACCTTGATATTTTTTAATCTTGTTTTTTTTTTTTGGTCCCAGTGGGTCTATGGGATTTGAGAATCCAAATGCCTTGGGAAATCTGACTCTAAGTGACTTAGAAACTATGCCATTTTCAGACGTGACTGTGGATCCTTAATTTATTTGAAATTTATGTTTTTCTCTCACTTTTCTCCCTATTATTTTATAGCTGTAGTAAGTCTGGAATTTAACATGGGTAGATGACGTTTTAGTTTAACTGAAACTGCAGGCAAAACCTCCTCTGGATTCAACAAGTTGGAATTCACTCACAAAGGCTCTACTAAAAAAGCTCAGAAATGGATTACAAGGTTGACAGGTGCTATTAATCTCCAATCTAGCACAAGTGTCAGGGAAGCCATATCAACCTCTGTGACACAGAGCTCATTAAAAATGCATATATGAATGATATTCAGGCAAACCTGTCCTTGCATCTGCATCCTGCCTATGTATGAGATTGTACTAAGTCCAGAAATGGGTCTTATTTTACTCCCTGGTCAACTGTTTTTTATTTTGCTCTCCAAAAACACAGAGCTGGAAGAAAAGTAGAGCTTAATTTATTCCAGGCTACTTTTATAAATCACATGCACAAATCATACAGGCAATATTTCACTGTCAGTGAAAAGAAGTGTTTAACTCTTAATTGTAATCACAGTAATAATAGTAGGAAGAATTATTCCAAAGTTGCAATTTCTCTCTAAGATTCCGAAAGACAGGAAAATGGAATCAGGATTTAGAATGGATAAACTGTGTCAAATGGTAAAAAATAAACACACCTGCTTACTACAAAAGGCTTGACAATATATGTGAGCACCTGTGTGGTGTATGGGTGTATATTGCCACTAGTATGTATTGGTGTATATTGCCTCTGCATGTATCAATAAGATCTGGGGTCTCCTCAGGAAAATATTAATTTTACTTTTCTTTCCTTTTGCAATGATACAATGTTCAAGCCGTCACTTCTGAGGACAGACTTAGGTATTAAATAAATCTAGTGCTTCCCAATGAGTGAGGTTCATATGCTTATATGCAAAAAGTTAAGCAAGTATTACCATGCTTACAGGATTAGTGCCTAGTCTCTACTGCAGTCTCTATTAATTATAAGGACCAACATAAACCAGTTTAGGAGAGTGGAAAAAAACAAATGAGAACAGGTTAGAAATGGCTGGCCTTAAGGTATCAAGGCTAGGAACTAATTGAAAGAAGTTTTCAAGGCCTTTGTGGGCAATCACATGGTCTAAACAGATCAATTGACATTGAGACTACTTTGCAGGACTAGAACCTTGGACTATATCCTCTGCAGGTGTCCAAAACATGAGTTCTTTTTTGTCAGACACATTCAAGTCTGACAAGTCTGACTTCTGTGGAAGTTGGTCCCTCAAACAAATGTCTGTAAGGACACTTTAATTATGTAATAGTCTACATTTCATACATTTTCAGTGCAGACTATGAAAACCAAATTCTTGGTTCATCTGGCTGGTGTAACATAGCTTTGTTGTTAAGGTCAGCTTTGTTTGTGGTGGGGAAAAACAGCACATCAAAGCCATGCAAAGCCAATATTTCAGATGACTATTTGACTACACTATCATAGATTACCACCTTACTGACATCTATTTTGCATTTTTACATACTTGTGTGCTTTCTGGCATGGTTGCTTCAGGTGCAACCATAAATGGCTTTTGTTAGCCAGCTGCTACACTATGCCACATCATGATGACTTGACTTATTTCCCTCTTAGTCCCCACTAGCTACAAGCTGGTCTGGATTCCTAGCTGGATGATAGACCTCAGGAGGTGGAGAGATGCTGCAGGCAGCAAGTGTGACAGTTGAAGGAGTGACTTTGTTCCCTCTAGTGCATAAAAGCCATGTCAGAGACTGGAGCACAGAGTAGGAGTTATGCTTCTGTCAGCTTTAACTTTTCCATATTTCCCTTTCAGACCTCTTGGATGTGCAGGAAGCCAATACTTGTGTCCTGTTGACCTCTAATTTGGGTGAATACATTAAGCTGTATTCAGTGCCTCTCATCTGGCTGCAGATGCTGTAGCAGACATCTGCTTCACTGTATGGTCTTGCTAGATGCTCTCATAAGACCTATGAGCCCCAGTTTTCTGTCTTTTCTGTAACGGTGTCTATGCAATCCTTGGAAAATCTCAGAGATGCACTACTGATTTTTACTAGTGATACAGCAATGCTTGGGAACAACCATACGTTGTTGGGCGCTGCATGGGCACCAAAAGAAAATGCTCATTGCTGCCCCAGATGGCAGATGCACAGCCTGGATGGCTGCCACGCGGGCTGCAGTAGGGAGCTCTCCACTGCTGCTCTCATGAGAGATCCTTCTGCAGAAGGATGGAGGCTCTTTGGATAATGTGTGGCCTTTAGGCAATGGAGTCAGGTAGAAAAATCTGTTCTCAGTCTCTGGCAATGAACACTCAGGCAGCCCAAAAGACAGCCCGAAGAATCAATGATCATTTAATTTGTAAAAGAAGGCAGTTCTGTATAGCTCTGCCTCAGAAAATGCAGTCCCACTAAGAGCCTTATGGGTTTGATTATTAATCCTTCTGCTACAAAGTCTACCATTGCTATTTCTAAGGAGAATATTCTGCAGCTGAGAAGCTTTATATGGTCATTCATATGTTAAATTTAGCAGTAGCCATAGTAAATACAGGTTCTCTCTGAAAATACCATTCTTAATGAAGAGAAATAAAATGGATGGATCCCTTGATTTAATTCTTGATCTGGGACTTGTTACATCAATACCAATCCTTGTTGCAGATGCCCTATTTGATTTTTGAAATACTGAGCAATGAAGATTTATAGGTGTTAAAAAACACAAATAAGGCCTTGATGTGACTTCCAAATGTTTGTAACAGCTGGAAATCAAATCTACTCTGATTCTCATAGGAGTTAAGCCCTTCTGGAAATCTCGGTAGGCACTTACCAGCATGTTAGGTATAAGATAATTTTGAAAATCTGCCTCAATTCATGACTCAGTTTCCCATTTCTAAAACAGGAAAATAGCTCTTTGCTGCATCGCAAGGGTTTTGTGAAAAGAAACATATGTATTGAGATATGCTAAGGCATTCTACTAACACAAACCATGGTAATAATTAAAATAAACATTCCCCTTGCTTGGAAATACTAGAAATTGTATTTTGGAATCAGTAAGAGTCAGGAATAAATATAAATGAAAATACGTCTTGCCATAACTGAGTCTTCACTCATTTTGTTTTCACAGAAGATTTAAGTATTTGCCACAACACTTTCCCATGGTTGTGGTTTTATGTTCTTACTTTTGTTTTTAAACCACTTCCCATACCCCTCCAGGCTATCACCCCTTTTGTGCTACCTGGGAGACACAAGAAAACGGAAGTGAAGCAAACACAGGTGATATCCTGCATCTCTGCACAGGCTAATTTATATTGCTGTGTTTAATCCTGAACATTAATGAAAACAAAACGGAAAGGGAGGTAAAACTGATGTACCCTAGTGATGCCAGTCTTCACTGAGCTTGGTATAGTTGAGAGGTCAAGTGGGGCCGAAATGTATTAGGTTATTTTTCTACCTACCTTCCACATGAGCTCCAGGTTGAGGGAAGGGGTGTCGTTTTCCTAACATGTAAGTCAGAGTAGCCATGGGACTGTTCTGCTTGTTCTAGCAACGACGGTTGCCCTGATTCTGCCTTAGCTCATCTTTTCGCTGTGTAAAATAACTTGATATCCTCTTTATATTGTTAAGGTAATGCAAAAGGGTAGTACAGCAAAATAAAACTGATTTCTGGGGTGAAAGAAGATTCCCCTCACACTTTTTTTTTTTTTTTCCAGGAATCTACGCACATCGAGGAACATGCAAATAGAAACGGTATGATTACTTTGATTTTCTCTCTAAAAGAAGAAGTTGGGGCACTGGCTAAAGTTCTTCGCACATTTGAGGTAAATATTTTTTTTTTAGGAGAACTGACTGTGTCCTTGTATTTTTACTCTGCAGCGACATTTGTTTAGAGTACTTAGGGTTACGTTTGAAATTCCATTTCGTTGCCATAATGAAGGAAAGCAGCATGCATTTCTTTTCCTCTGGCCATCTTTATCTGGTGTGAGAGTGAAAAAAGTGCATTTTTTTCCTTTTAAAAAGTAAGTATTATGCTGTACCTACTATCTTAAGAGGAAGAAATGAGTCAGGCTGTAGGCTGATACATGTCTGATATCAGTGTTTTGCTTAGAAAAGCAAACATAATCCCATGTATACATACTATAGAGAAGCAAATGTAACCCTCATGTCAGTCATGCAACACTGGGAGCACATGTTGCATGAAGCAGTTCTCCTGGGGGAGGCACTATCCTCTTAGCCCTTTTCCATCTCAATAAATCATATATGTAGCACACCCGTATAATTAAGATAATTATCTCCCACCACTAGAACTTCTCCAGAAGAAATACAGATACAGGTGAAACTGGCATGTCTTGCCCTTCGTTCACAGTTCATGACTCCTACAAGAAATTCAGTAACTTTTACAGACTGATTTGGAAAGCTTTTGGGGAAAAAGAAGACGCATACCTTTAAGAGCATTGTGTGCCTGTTTGTTTATGCAGAAATATTTCCCAGATGTCATGGAGGGTCTTTAAAAACCATGGAACCCTTGAAGTTCAGGATACTTGTGTTGCAACACGTACAGCTGTGAACTCTGTGTTCTCAAGCAAATCCACTTCGTTATATCGTTTTTTTGGACATGTTTTTAAGAACATCAGCATATAATAGTTGTGCCCAAAAGCAATTCTTTCTATAGAACACTGTAATAAGTTGTGGCCTGTGTATTTTCCACTTGCAAATTGAATTGACTAGTAAATTAAAGGATTGTGTGGTGTTAGTACAAATGAAACATATTTGTAAGTCGTAAGACATGCTTCATTCATTAAGATGAAGGAAATTCATACCAACAGCAGAGCTAGCCTAAATTTGTGAAATGACCATTGTAATACAAACCTGCACAATTTCCACATGTCAGCAATGTATCTATAAGTGAACTAAGGAGGCCTGTTAACATTCTCTGGTTAAATGCATTAGCGTCCACTAACCAAGTTATTATCACCTTTAAGCGCAACCTAAGAGGAAACTAGACGATGAAGTAGATATTTCTAGGATGTGCTTCTTCTTGCACTAAAATAGATGTCTGAACTAAGTGGGTTGAATGTGGTTCTTTCCAGTGCCTCTAAAGGTTACTTAGGGGGCAGTAGCTCAGATAGAAGCTCGTTGGCTGGGTGGATTCCCATCCCAACAAGGCAGATTCTTTCTATGCAAACATGTCATCTTCTTCAGCACCAAGGTTTGATAAGAGTCCTGGCATGCCTGCCCTTATGCTATTTTTGCATACTGTTGGAAGCGTAACAGGGCAATAGAAAGTGTGGCTGAAGAAAAGAGATTTCCTGAGTCTGACCTGCAGCTTCAGCTCCTCAGGGCTGTCATTAGGGAATATGGGCGCGTTGAAGTGTGTAAACCAGAGCAGCCTAAGTTGTTGGCCTTCACAGCTGAAATAACCTCTGCCTTTCCCATCTTGGCCATATTCATGGAGACTGAGAAACACAATTTGTGCTGAGAGACATCCTCATTACAGAGATGTGGAAGCTGAGGAGCTAGGTGATGCCCTGTTGGCTGTGAAAAGACAAGGATGGGGCAGCAAGGAAGATGTCCCTCTTCTCCAAAGCCGCTGCTTTGCTGGTGGGTCCAGCAGTCACATGTCTTCTGAGGCTGTTTTTGTTTTGCTGCCTTCAGTAATTTGCTGTCTATTGCAACTGCCTTGCTGCCTAGAGTCAGCATGGGCTGGCTTTGCATCCCTTTCTGGCTTGAAAAAATCAGCTGTGATACCCAGGTAGTATATCTCACTTGGCCTACACCATCTGTTGCTGGGCTCTTCTGGGCAGGTAGATAACTTGTCTCCTCCCTGATGGTTCAATCTGCCACATTGTCCCAACCCAGATTGGAAGAAGAACAGCGAGATCTTCTCAGAGGAGACTGAATATGGAAAAAGTGTGGGGGTGGCTGTTCTAGCCGTCGATGCCTCGCTCAGCCACATAAATTAGGAAAAAGAAAAACACAAAAGCCACAAAATATGATCAGACTGTGCCCTGGAGCTGAAGCAGTGCTGATCCTTGCTGAGTGTCATACCTCACAGCACCATTCTTACTGTGCGTGCATGGCCAAGCATGATGCATTCAGAGCTCATCTGAGATAACTTACTAATGTCAAATGCTGGCCTAATTTTTTGAGGTACTTTCGGGGTAATTGTGCTCATTTAAATTGACAGACAACTGTGGGAATGGACAGAAAGTGTGGCTCAAGCCTCTCCTCCTCCCAACTAACACTTGGAAGTTATTAAAGGACCATGCCTCGAGCACTGTCTTTGAGGATTTTGCCTTTTCTCCAGCCAACATATAAAAACATTTTGGACCATAAAGGGGGAAAGCAAGGGATTAAAAGTGTCATAAATATGAAAGTCTTGGAAAAAAAAAAAAAAGCTCTCTCAAGAGAGGGAATAAAGCATGGAAGCAAGATCCAGAAAGAAACACAGAGGGGCTACCTCATGAAATAACAGCTCACAACCTGCTGTCAGCAGCTGACCTATTTTTCAGTAAGATGAATGTCCATGTGCATGTTCATCCTTTCCTTTGTTTCTGACATAAATGCTTGCTATTTTAGGAGGGTTGTTAGGTCACTCCATTGCCCATGCCAGGGATTCAGGAACACTTGCAAGCACCCAGTTTCACATGCTGTACATATCCTGATTTCACACTGGGATAAAACCTGCCCATGCCCTAGCCACCACCATAGCCTGCATCCTGTGGGACATAAGAGCTTGAAGCGAGCTGTGCTGCTTGCCATCCTGACTCTGCATCGGCGTCACAGTGGCAGCAGGGCTGCAGGCACATGGAGCCTGCACCATGTTCTAGGTATCATCCTCATTCACCCTGGAGGTAGACCTCCCAGGAGAAAAACTGACACAGTCTATCTATCTCCACCAGAATAAGCCCCTCTGATGGCCCAAGATGGACTGAAGGCCAGAGAACACCCACTATCCATGTGGTTGCAGGAACAAGGCCAGTCTCTGTAGAGAACATGCTCGAGGGACAGAAACACACCCCTTCACTGTGACACCTAGTTTCAGGGAAATTCAGTGTGTTTGGAGGAATAATCTTTTAATACTTGTCCTACTCAAACATTCCTAAAAGTTACTTGTGGTATTGACAGACTGCCACATGCTCTCATGCTTGTTCTTTGCTTGCAGACCTGCTTCTTGTTTTCTGCACACCTCCCAGTCGTATGCCTGTCCATGTTGCTACAGTGAATACTGTTGCTTTTTCAGTGCAGCATTAAGATTTTTTTTCTGAGGAATCTCTGCTGCATACTCAGCTCTTCGTGTCTTCTGACTTTATCCCCAAACCATCCTTGGGCAGGAGCTGCTTTTCTCTTGTTCTTATGTTTGATTTATATCCTTGCTAATGCCTTTCAGCGCAGGGCTGGTGTGCAAGCTCCAAAGAGAACAAGCTGTTTGTACAAAAGAGGGGGTGCACCCTCAGAGGGACGGGCACACATTTAAAGAGAGGCTGTCTAGCCCTTTAAGCTGAAAATCTTTGTCCTCAAAAGCAAATCCAGGCCATGTCTACAGAGGCATTCAATGCCCATCTGAGAGGAAGGCACTTGTGTGGGGGAATAGTTCTTTCCCATACACAGAAATGAGCAGCCCTCAGCAAAAGCCCCAAATGCCAGGTCCCAGCAAACTCTTCAGTTCTTCTGCCACCTTGAGCCTTGCCTCCCCTATAGCTCTTCCTAGGTTGCTTTGCACCCAGGGCTGCTGTATGGTCCCATGTCAGCCCATGGGACCACAGGGTTGGACTCACACCTGGGACGTTCTGTAAGAGCAGCTCAGCTCAGCCAAGTCCCGCACTAAGCAAGTAGTTAATGCTGGCTTCCCCGCTAGCTGCTCTGTGTGTATATGGATATGGTAAAGATTCTCTTTTTGCTTTAAATGGTCAGAAACAATTGTTTTCACTTCAACAGCCTGTTTGTACACAATCTTTACCCCTCCCTGCTTGCATACAGCTTCCCTCTGGGGTCTGCTTGGGCAACTCCTCTTGCTTCACTGCAGACTAGAGGGTGGCCACAGAGAAGCATAAACTCATCAACAGTCTTTTCACTTCATTTTCATAGGATCTCCTGTACAGTACAGTATTGCTTGGTGCTGCCATACACTGCACATCTGGCTCATGCCATTGCAGAAGACAGCTAGGAAACCAAAACTAGAATAAATATCTCAGTCTGAAACAGAACATTGCACGTAGGCCAAATACTACATTTAAAACCACGTAGCCAGAATGTTTATGTTTCATTTTAGTTCACTGGGCAAATCAGAAAGGTACAAGGTATAAGTTCAGGTCAGCAAAAGACCTCTCAGGCTTATCAAAATAAAAAAAGCAAAACAGATCATTTTGAGGCTAAGCCAAATGTTATATTTGACCTGTTTACTTTCTCTGCAGTCATATGAGCCTATTTCAAAAAGTTTCTTTTTACTCTTTAAAAAGCACAAGATCACTTTTTTAACAACAGAGCTTCTATTCTGAAACAGAGAAAGTAAAAAAGTTAATAGTTGGCATTTCCAAAGTTAAATTCATTATTAAAACTATCAGAATGAAGCTTTCCAACTCTTAAATAGGCTTAAATCTGAATTTGTAAATACACGAATCCCCTCTCAAGTCTTTTGCTTGACAGATTTACAAACAGTAGAAAACAGAACTATAGTATGCTGCAAACAGTGAGTTGGAAAATGTTGCAAGTTTGCTCTTCCCACTCTTGTGTGGGAGCCTTCCCGGTTTTCTTCACCAGGATGACTTTCCAAAACACAGAGCTGGGCTTCAGTACCAGGTCCATGCCTCTAGCTCGCAAGCTTGGTTTGCATGGTTGCTCCCAGAGTAAGTTCCTACTCCATGGAAGGGCTGATTGGGACTAATTGCCTGCACTGAATAGGTCCCCACGCTTCAGAGCCAGCAAAGATGACTGTGCTCTTTTTCTGATTAGGAGCTCACTTTATTCAACAGAAAGTCCAGAACAGCTGTTATCTCTGTGGCCATCAGGAGGATATTGGCTCTGCAGCATTTTGGACTGTTTCCAAATCAGTAGAAGCAGGTAGTCACTTTCGCCAGGGTACATTTTCACAATGTTTGATTCTGCTGCAGGCTGCACGACCAGGGGATGTGGAAGGGGTGTTTGCACTGATAGGTGAGCAGGCCTTGAATGCCTCTTCTAATAATCTTCTTGTCCACCACGGTACGCCTATGTACAGCTACAGGCCTTCTTTATTACACTTGAGCTCAGTGCTTAAAAAAAATGTTTTTCATAAAATGAGGTAGGCTTAGGAATGGCTTTTGCCATCCAGAGAGAAGCTTGGGGAGAAGACTGCACCCTCTAGGCTCAGTTTCTGCCTTTGCCCTAGGCTGTGAAGAGGGGGAGCAGGCTGAAACACAAATTGCTGCTTTCCCGAGGACCATGTATTCCTCTTTCTGCCTTCCTCCCAAGCAAGTTCACAGTTAATCTAGCACACCATGCCAGCCCTCTCATGCTCAAGACCTATAGTCATGACTGTATGGAAATTAACTCCCCATCTTGCAGCAAAAGGGGCTTGTGCAAAGGGCTACTGTGCTGAGGGGATATGTGTTGGTCTAGGCTGCAGACAGAAAGAGTCTCCCTCTTTCTAGGGCTAGGAGAGTGGCGCTTCTTGGGGTTATCTTGTCAAGTACTCGGGCAACGTCTAGCAATGGGGATTGGAATTGGGATGAAGGCCGAGGATCTTCATTCCAGTCCGAGTTTAAAGGTATTATGGGCATCATAAAGTTATCACTTTATCACTATATCATAATTCAGGGTGTCTGTTTCACATCGAGTGTTTCTTGCTTGCATCATGTTGAAGGCCTTGTATCAATCTTTGTGGTTGAGGCTTTGGCCTGTAAACATGACCAGGCTTGTGTTGGGGAGTTCAAGTGCTTGGTGATCAATAGAGATGGCTTAAGGACTGTCTCTCCTTTGGGGGCTGTTCACTGTAAGGGGCTCCACTGAGTTCATGTTAGAAGAAGAAGTTCATGCTGCCTCATGGAGTTTGACATATGAAGAAGACATTGCAGAGGATGGGGAATCTCCACCTGCAGCCAAGAAGCAGATCCTCAGATATTAAAGCTGAACAAGGTGCCCACCTTGCCCTTTACTTTGGGAAACTATGACTGAAATCCTTAATGAAAACTAGCTACAGAGTTTCTCTTTGTGCTTCTGGAAGACTCCTCTTTCATGAAGTATTAAACTAACCTGCAGTGAGGGTTAAAGAACACATCACTGGCTTTTTTTTTTTTTTGTATCAGGAAAGTGCAAGTAAATCCTTGTTCCAGGAGATTTCATTCAAGTTCTCACCACATGTTCATTAACTGTACAACAATGTTGTTGCCATATCTTCATCTGGTAACAATGTGGGACCTCCTGATGAAGCCAAACTTACTTAATGGCAACATTTATGAAAACAAGTTGCAGCTGCATTTCACAGCTGTCCTTAGTTTTAGCAACCACATACAGGAGCATTTAGTAATGCATAGACAGAATGACATGTAAACACCATGGAAAGCAGTAGCCAATAAAACTTCCAGAAAGTACCAGGCCCTGCTCAACACTTCTCTGTGGGACCGTGAAAACATAACTTCTCCAACGACCAGCTCATCAAGCTGTCTGAGGGAAAGACCAACTTCTGCTACCGGTGCCCTCTGCAAGATTGCTGATATAGATTAATAACAGACTGGCTTGATTCTCTTGTCTGCAGCTGCTGTGGGAGAAAGCTTCATCAGGAGACCAATCCAGTTGGAATAACACATTAGGCACCAGCTTCTCTCTGTGAGAGAAATGACAAACATCTTTTCATCTGTTGTGGGGCCAGTGATCATGCTCCTGGAGCTGCTTACCCAAAGGAGCTTGTGTTTCAGGAGGAGGAGGTCTGCAGGTCCTCTATCTGTTTGGCTCCTATGCTCAGTGAGAAGACAGAGTGTGGCCTAGGCAGAAGCGGAGGGCAGATATAGGGCATGGACTGAGGCGATGTTTTGGCATGCTTGGACATGCAGAGGAAGAACTGGAGAAGGTGGGGTGCAGAGTAGTGCAAGGACTGCAAGAAAAATGGAGTCATGGAGGAAGCTAACAGGAAAATGAGGCAGTTACAGAGGAAATCAAATGCTTTCCTCAGTCTTCTAGGTAGATTCGATTCTAATTTGATGGTGCATGCCAACAACTATATTAGAAATAGCAAAATGCATTGCTTTGAAAAATGCAAGGCAAATATCTACATCTTCTCTGCCAAGACAGAAACACTCCAGCACGTAAGCGGTTGTAATAGGAAATGCATCCTATGTACTAGAGACTCATCCTTTATGCTGGCCATAAGCCCAAGGAGAAAAAGGGATGCACCTACATGCTATATGTTCTTTGCAGTTGCAGTGGATGATGGGGCTAAAAGGGCACTTGTTATCTCAAGCAGTGGGCTCAGATGATTCCTACTAGCTCTGAAATAGGAAAGGCAGGAGAAAACAGTGTTAACAGTCAAGAAGTGTAATTAAACCCAAAACATTCAACAACCCAGATCTTCCAAAGACAGGAATTATATTTCATCAACATAAATTAGCTTTCAAAATTGCTTAAAATTAAGTAGTAATTCAAACAATTCCCCCAGTCTCCTTTCTCAGGTGATCATTTGCTTCCAGAAGGTGGAGCTTTAAATGAAGCATCAACTACTGTGATGCAACTGCAAGATTCGACAACACTGTGAATGCAAAAAGGGTTTGATTAGTATGAAATTATGAAGCTGAAGCACTAGATGGAGTAGTTGGACCAGGATGAAATTTGGATTTGTAAAGCAATTCTTGTAACAGAGCCACTGTAAATATTTTGAAACTGGGAGCTTATTAGCAATGCACAACATATGAAAGCTTGTTTCTACAAGGCTGTCAGTTCAGCAACTTTTAATTTGCATCTGAATTCCTTCAGAAACAGTAATCAGAAGGGTTCTCCCTTCCAGCTTCTCTGCCACAAGGTCCTGAAGCTCTCAGAACAAAGAGAGAATGGGAATCTTTTTCTTCCTTCTTCCTTCTCTCTTAGGTTGCGGAGGTACTTTTGGAGTCATTTCTGCCTTAAGTATGCCTTGTGCCTGACTCTCAGCTTGTCTGTTCATTCCCAGGCCCTGCAACATCCCCTCCTCCTTTACCTCCTCTCCCCGCAACACACATACATACTTTGTGGGCACCTGCTGCTTGTGCAGTCTCCTGCTGAGCCAGGTTGGAGAGGTGGTACAGCTGAAAAATCACCTGGAAAAAAAAAAAAAAAAAAAGACTGAACTCTAGGCTTCTGTTTGATCAGATGTGCTACTATGGGAAATGAATGCTGAGGCAGGAAGGAACATTTGTGGGTGGGGAAGCAGGAGGATGATGAAGACCAGAGAAAGGTGGCCTTTGCACTTCCTAGGAAGCTCTGTCACTGTCCAGCACCTAATTCGCTTGTAACAATACGAAGACAGAACACAGCACCCTGCTGCATCAGTGCAAAGTCAATGTAAGACAGCAGCTTACCTGTGCATGAGCAGAGCCTTTGCAATGGCCATGTTTTCTCCATCTAATCTCCACCTTTACAAGAGACAGGCCTGCCCCTTATCCCGTGGGTGCAACCCCTCCATTGCTTCACTGTTCCTGATGGAGCTGCAGCGGCAAAGGAGCCAGGACCCCCTCATGTCTGGTCTCTGTCAAAAGCACTGGCCTCAAGTAATTTTAATGTCTGACTCTCGACCGCTCCATCTCCTAGCGCCTCCCCAAGTGCAGGGTACAATGCATCGTTTGTTAGCAAAATGGGGCTCTGGAGGCCTAAAACAAATTGTTCTTGGGCCTAGCACAGTGACAGCCATTCTGTCCTCACAGGCAGACCCACAAGGGCAGCATCTCTCAAGAGCAGCAGTTGGTGAATGTGCTTTTGACCTTTTCAACTTATTGTATTGGTATCAAGCCAAACAATTTAAGTTCATCTGTAGTGTGCCACACTCAGGAAACAGAGGAATGACATGCATGCTGTTTCCTACCAAGTAATCAACTGCCTTTTGTAGTGGAGTAAATGAAGCCTTTGCCATTGATGGCCAGATGCCCCTCTGCACTGTGCAAGCACTGAGAGGAGCAAATAAAACCTTAAAGAGCCTAAGAAGCTAAAGTAGAGGAAAGTACAGAAAAAAAAAAAAAAGGCCCCCATCCCCCCCAAAACAACCAAGCAATCAACCTCCCCCCAGCTCTCTTCCTTCTTGCCCATAGGTCACAAAAAGATCCTCGCAGCTTTTCTTCTTGTATGAAATCCTGACCCCACTGCAGTAGGAGGTCTGACACTAACATCAATAGGGCCAGCATTTCACCTTATATAGTTAGGAGATATGACTGGAGGAGTCTTCTTAAGCCTCAAATTATGCAGCAAATGAACAGCTTCTCCAGAGCTGATGAGAATCCTGTGTCAGTTCCTCTGCCTGTTTTGGATTTGCTCTTCAGGCTGATTTTTTTCCTGGGGTGCCTATGTTCCTCCCAAGGGACAGGCTCACAGACCTGGCCTCTGCACTACTGTGTCTGCAGGTGAGCCTGACAGGAAGGTCAAATGATAAGGTCATCATTGACTGAAACAAGTTCAAAAGTATTATTCAACAACAAAAACAACAAAAAAAGGAACATGATCATATTCAAGTTGCAGTATTCAGGCAAAAGTCTCAGTTCAGCTAATCTGTAGGAGATTTTGCTGGACTTGTGTTTAAGTGACTGAGTAAAATAGAGCTTTTAGTTACCTATTGCTTTGTTCTCACTGTTACAGTGGCACATTTGAGTTCAGGTACCATCTGATCATTAACATCAGTAATATAGTTGGCAGTGTTTGCTTTCTTAAGAGCTACGAATCACTATTGCTTGTGAATGAGGATCTTCAGCTATAAAGGTGACCTTCTGCACTAAAAAAAAGCTTTTTATCATGAGAGTGACTGAACACTGGAACAGACTGCACAAGATTGAACTGCCTTTTGGTGCAGATCTATATTACCTGTTGTATTTCTGCCCAAAACATCTTCTTACAACCCTGGAAGCTGTACAGGCGGCTTTGTGGTGTGATCTGGCTCACAGGGTAGCCTGCTCCTTTCCTTTCAGGATACTTACAGACACAACACTTAATTTCTTACGAGTGTTTTTTTTTTTTTTTCTCTCTATGCATGAAACTCTTTCTTGCCATGTTGATCCTGGGAAAATGTTTTTGTCCACACAGACAAACTCATATTATGTGCTTGTGATATGGGAATGAAATTTACCTTTTACAGTTTAAAGACCTTTTACCACTTGTGTTACCACTTGCAGGACCAAGGTTGTAAAGGCCTTGTTGTAAAGGCTTTCGGTCCAGTAGTTTTGGGTTGTATGGATTGTATAGCGTGAATTGTGGCCTAACAGGTGAATTTGAGCTAAACTTTAAATCACATTTCTTTCCCCCAAGCCCCGTAAGACCAAAATCTCTCTTTCTCACAGGAAAAAGGCATAAACCTGACCCACATTGAATCCCGACCTTCCCGTCTCAATAAGGATGAGTATGAATTCTTCATTAACTTGGAAGACAAGAGTGTCCCAGCTCTGGACAGTATCATCAAGTCCTTAAGAAATGATATTGGAGCAACTGTGCATGAGCTTTCACGAACAAAGAAGAAGGATACTGGTAAGGATACATTGAAAAGGATTATTAATGAAAAATATTCGTGTCATATACTTAAATGACTTATTTTTCCTCTAGCAAAGCAATAAGCAAGAGTACTTGGTTCTGTGTCTGATCTGTCTGGTCTGTCTATGTTGTAAGCTTTTAGGTACCAGAAATATGCCCAGTTGCCGACCCTGTTTTTTACTAAGTTGCCTGGGAAGCTATGTTATCATAGAATCACAGAATCATATCATAGAATGCTTAAGGTTGGAAGGGACCTCTAGAGGTCATCTAGTCCAACCCCCCTGCACTTGCAGGGTCACCCAGAGCACGTGGCACAGGGTGGCATCCAAGCGGGCTTTGAAGATCTCCATAGAAGGAGACTCCACAACCTCTCAGGGCAGCCTGTTCCAGTGCTCTGTCACCCTCACTGTTAAAAAGTTTTTTCCTTAAGTTCATGTGGAACTTTTGGTGCTTCAGTTTGTGGCCATTAGCTTTAGTTCTGTCGGTGGCCACCACTGAAAAGAGACCAGCACCATCCTCCTCGCTCCCTCCCTTGAGGTACTTATAGACACTGATTAGATCCCCTCTCAGCCTTCTCTTCTCCAGGCTGAACAGGCCCAGCTCCCTCAGCCTCTCCTCATAGGGCAGATGTTCCAGGCCCCTGATCATCCTTGCAGCCCTGCGCTGGACTCTCTCCAGTAGTTCCATAGCCCTCTTGTACTAAGGAGTCCCAGAACTGCACACAATACTCCAGATGTGGCCTCATCAGAGTGATTAATTTAAGGTGCTTGTCAAACCCAGAGAAAATGGGAATATCTCCAGATCTGAAGCATTCAGTTTGCTTTCCTATGGCAAATTCTGTCGGTGAAGTGAAAAGGCTTGCCCTCAGACCATCCTTTTTTCACACTCTAATCTTTAGCTGATCTGTTTGACCAATAGCTACTCCTCCCAGTTTGGTATCATCAGCAAACTTGCTGAGGGAGCACTCTGTGCCTTCATCCAGGTCATTGATGAATAAGTTGAGAAGGACTGCACCAAGGACTGACCCCTGGGGGACACCACTAGCTACAGACCTCCAACTAGACTCGGCATCGCTGATCACCACCCTATGGTGGTTATGGTGTTGTGATATCACTTGTCTGTCTGTCTGGCAGCGCTCACAGTTCCTTAGAGAGGATGTTATTGCAGGAACTCATTACAGTATCTGCAGAAGTTAACAGGAGATCTAAGGATATTTATAGTTATGCGTTAAGGACTCAACTCATAGAGCCCTAAACAATAATGCAGAAAGTTGTAGGTACACCTATTTACTTCTCTCAATCTCTGCCCTGTGTTCAAACAAGCAACATTTACATCCGCAGCTCTTGGCAAGTCATTTAGTGTGGCAACTTGTTCTTCAGAAACCTGCAACATTTCAGAATAACAGGAATACTGGTGGGACCCAAACCACTGTGTTGAATGCAGATATCAAGTCCTGGGATATTTTGCCTCTTCCTGCTATCCTGCAGCTTCTGGACCACTGAGCACTGAAAACCTCTTTGGAGCTTATACACTTCTACCCTTTTCCTACATAGTCTACCTACACAAGTGGTAAAACAAAGGAAGATCTCTACTTGGGATGCACTGTGTCTGTATAGTCAATCTCAGCCAAGTTATCATCTGTTCTGATTTAAAAAAAAAGAATCATAAGCAGAAGTACAGCTTAAAAGCGCAAATAGGTGCAACACAGTCTGTGGGTGAATGCATAGACTTGGCTTGTAGATAGCAGATCAAATCCTTCAAGAAATCTAGACCTAGATCTACCTCCTTTTGCCTTTTACCCCAACCCAAAAATAAATCTCTGCTTGTTTAGCGCCCAGCAGAGTTCCTCTGTGGTATTTTAGGGATGAATGCTACTTATTGAAGAATGCCTTTGACCTTGATAAGAAAGGATGGCTCTGGGGAGTGCCCAGGGAGGTCACCAAGAGGGTAGCCTTGAGACATTTATGGTGCATATGCATTATGCACTTCAGGTAGGGGAAAACCCTTTTCTTGAACACTTCTACCAGGCAGAACTCAAAGAGAAGCAGTTTGTTAACTTTTAGCGATATATAGGTCCTGTGAGCTTGCACTATTCATCAATTTGCCATAATGTACAGTGGGCCTACTCAGAGATAGTCGATAGAGGGCTAGCACTGACAAATATGATATGATTGTGATATAATGTGTCGTAAAGAGATTCAAAAATTAGAATCAGAATACAGGCTGGAAAGTCCTGTGGGAGATTATGGGATCCATCTCTCACCAAAAAGGCAGGACCAGCTGATCCACTGCTGATGACTATTTGTACCTCAGTCATAGAAATTTCCTGGGTTCCACAGCCCTTGTTTGCAGGTTTGCCTTTGTCCTGCACTAACCATTGAGTAGGTTTTTCCTGTTGTCTAACCAAGTTTCCTTTGCTTCCCTGTGAGCTGATTCATTCTCATTCTGCCTACATTAGGCACTGAAAAAGGAAGATACTATTCCTCTTTACACCAGCCTTTTCAGTGTTCAGCAGCTCTATCATGCCCACCCTTGCTCTTCCTTTCTTGAAGCTGAGAAAGACTTTGATTTCTGAGTTTGTGACCTGTCTTCTTGCTCTTCTGTGGAGTTTCCCCAGCAGGTTTGATAAAAAAAGTAGGTGTAATTAAGAGCTATAAAACCACTATTGTTCTGTTGGAGGATTAATTAACAATTAATTAATTAATTCTAGATTCTCCTCAAGTAACGATGAAGTGCTGACTGTGGCAGTGCCTTCCCGCAGAGGTGCAATGCCCTTCCTGCTCCCAAACATCTCTGGGACCTCATAAATCACTCTGTGATGAACTTGATGTGGCTGATGTGACTAGAGCCCAAGTGTGAAGCATCCTCCTGTGCTCCTGGGGAAGAGTATACCAATTGGAACATCCCTATTTACTTCACAGTTCTGTCCCGTGGGCCCTGGCTGCTGCAGCCCTTTCCCTGTCTATGCCCTTAGCCATCTTTTGGGCGAAGAGGAGAGGAAGGGAGAAGTGTCTCTGTGCGGTGGCTCTCTCCCTTCCCCTGCTGTCCTTCCCACATGCACATGAGCTACCTTTTAGGCTCGTGGATGCCCTGCACCCCTGCTATTGAAATTAGGGGTGCTCTGCTGCCCATTGAGTGGGAGTAAAAATTGTTCTGGGAAGAAATATGAGAGAAGTCAGTAGTAATCCTGCTGTTGGAGAGAAATAGGAAAGATCTTGCAAACTGTCCACTCTCCTGATTCTCAAAGATTTTTGCTGGTGTTGAGGCTGCTCGGCACAGTGGTTGCTACCCAGCATCCAGTCTGAGACATACCTAAACGCCTCTTCAGATAACAGATGTGATTTTAATAGGATTTCAGACTTTAAATACTTTAGGCCTGGATCTTCCTCTTCCTTCCTAAGAACAACATGAAAGGACATTAATACCTTCCTGACATCAGTGGTGGTAATCCTTTTACCATCTCCTTTGTGCCCTATCCATGACATTACATTTGAAGACAAAAAAAAAAAAAAGCAAGTATATAGTGTTTGTAGTTCATTCTCTCCATTCATGAGCTAGAGGCACAGAAGGCTGATTAGGTGATTTATGATCCCATCAAATCAAAGATGTTTTCTCCTCAATTTTATTTTATTTTTTCAGAAGAAAGCTATACAACCTAGCAGGATTTGCTATTACTTTTGTTTATCTAATTATTGTTAAGAAGAGGTCAGGAGGTGGATACGTGTAGGCCAGAGTCAAATACTGATACAGCTCTAAATAGCACCTAAGAAAGTCTTGTGTGTGAAATTCTGACCTCACGGAAGTCAAAACTGCCATGGTCTTCTGTAGGATTAGGATTTTACTGCATGTTACTGTGTTGATCAAAGCATTTTTTTGAGCTAGATTATCCTGTCAGTGCTGCAAGAAAGAGACTTGATCCCCTTCTGTCCAAGGGGATAACTTGCATTTGTTTGTTAGTTTAACTCAGAAAAAGCTGGAGAAACTCACTGCCAAGGAAAGAGGAATATTATTATATCTTTTCACCCTTTCCTTTTTCTTTTATTTCCTTCTGTTTTTAATTCTAACTGCTCTCGGGAGTAGCGAGCATAGCTAAAGAGTCCAGCATAACTAAAGAACCCAGTGTAACTAAAGACACATATCTGAAAGGTCAAATGAGCACTGCTTAGGGGATGAACGGTGTGGCGAGTTCTGGGCTGAGGCAGCCATGACGGCAGAGTGAAATGTCAGCGGGGCTGGTCATAGGATGAGCACTAAGACCTTGTCCTTCATCTGTGATGGTGTAAGCAAACAGGCCTGGCCATGCTCCATAGGTCAGCCTGCCTTCCAGGCATATATCCTTCTGGCAAATCCGGTCATAATTCACAGATGTGCTTCTATTAAGTTTTTTTTCCAAAACACAGAGGAGTGAGAGCAGTATGCCTCCAGGGAGCAATCTTGGTGTATTGTCCACTGGGATATTGTCACAGCTTTCACTTTTGCCAGGTGAAGGGTGGGAATGTCTTCTCCCGGAGGCACTCCAGAGTCTCGTGGTTGGATCTCTGGGTTTGATTCTGCCATCACTGCTCTCAAATCCTCTTTGCTAAGGATTTATTTTGCTTGTGGTGAGCTCTGTGCAAGACTCTTGGGTTAGAAAAAGTGCTTTCAGAGTCTTACTCTGCATTGTTTCTTGATGATCAATATGACATCTGCACTAGTAAAATTATATTTCTTATTCAAATGTGCCAGTCTTGGCAGAGGAACATTAGGTCAATATTGGAAAACATGCCGCAGAATGAGAGATGTGCTGCAGTCGTATCACTGCAACTTAGCCACAGGAACCATCAGCACTGGTGAGAGCAAGGTCCGTAAAATGCCTGGGAGAGAAGGTTTCAGACAACAAAAAACTTTATAATCATCAAGCTGGAAGGGGAAATTAGGCAAATTCAGACTAGAAAACTCACACTTTGAAGTGGGATGATCTGGGCGTTTAATTACTTTGCATTCTTTAAGCAGTGATTGAATATCCTTCTAAAATGAGTATTTTGCTCAGTTTCCCATAGGAAGCACTCTGTGCCATTCATGGTGCTGTGCTCTGTGAAAAGTCAGAGAAAATTATTAAATGCATGCATTTTGCTTTATTGGGTCAAGGTATGGACAGCTTTATTTATTTATTTATTTGTTTTTTTTTTAATATATGGATGCTCTAACTGTTTTTAAGACTTCCTCTCTCAAATGCTAAACATTATTTTGGTTACACCTAAACAGTTATAAATAGCAGGTTTGGATTAATATGTGTTTTTAACTGAAAGTAAACCATCAAAATGCCATAATTCTAGAGGTAATATTAGTTTCGCGTGAGATAGGCTAGCAATCAATGAGCCAAAAGCCCTTTGTAGAGATAGAAAGACTTGTTGTGAAAACACAGTGCATCTCTTCATGGCTCTTTTTGGAAACAAGCTGTGTATCGGCAGACCACTTGGAGCCCAGAAATAAAAAGAATTAAATTTTATTCTGTTGCAACATTAGTGAAATGCAGATAATTTATTGCATATATGAGACAGGCTGGAGGCTGAGGTTCTGTAGCGGCCTTGTTTGCTAAACCCTGAGGCTGGCCAAAGTATTTGGGATTGTTTAAAAGGGGCTAAACCTGGGCCTTGAATGGCTATAAATTGCATAGACCTGTCTTTGACCCCCCTCACAATGGTCCAAATGGAGAAGTTCTGCAGAAACTCCTCGCTGCCCCTGCTTTGCTGTCCCTCATATAAATGGCTTATTAGCATTCTGCTGAGCATTTGACCCCATGGTAATTTGGTCACTACTTGGGTGTCCAGCACAACCCGTAAAAGCTGCTGTTGCGCTTACAGACAAATCAATATTTATTACTGATCAGCCCACGTTTGCTCCTCAGACCTTCACAGAGGGCCAGTGTTGCAACAGCTTGCTCTGGCAATTCATTAATTGCCGTGCAGACAGACAGTGGGTCTGGCAAGCACGAACTGGAGGAGGAGGTTGCAAACAAAATATGGGACAGATTCAGCCAGGGCATAAGTTGATTTGATTTTTCTAATAGTTGCTGGGATGGCTGGGGACAGCCTCCTTGTACACCACAGCCAGGGAGCACAGGAGCTTTTGAATCCTAGCCCTGTCACTGGGGCTGTAAAGATGTGGTATGGTACTTGGCCCAGGGCTGTGCTCAGCACCTTTGATTTCTGTCATCATGAGAGCTGAGAAGGCTCAAGACTTTCCAGGAGCAAACAATATCAGCTACACTGGAGCAAGTTGCATGAAGGCATCTGAGGGTCTCCCTTTTGCAAAGTGCCCCTTTCATACAGCTCAGGGGCTCCTTAGCTGCAGCCAGCATTCAAGTTCAGAGAGCTGCTGGAAGTGGGCCAGGGACACATAGGGCTGCACCCCTTGCAGCTCTGGTGTTGCCTCTGTATAGCGGATGCAGAGGCCCCAGCCTCTTTTCCTTGGTGGAGGCTGCATCAGCAACGGAGTCTGTTTGTCCCAGGGCTCATCGCGGCCTGTACCCCAAGAGCTTGGGCAAACATGAGAATAAAAGGTGTCCAACGAAAGCAAGTCATCATTATACTTGTGTTTTATTGCTTCTGGAAGCTGAAGTTATTCAACACTCCCCCAACCTTTCAGATTATGGGAGGCAAATCCCCATAGGCAGCATGGTTGAAACCCCGTGAAAGCTTCAGCCCCCCGCCATATGCTGCCTTGTGCTGCATGGTTGAGGCCCTTTAAGTCATGGTTCTGTCCTGCGAAGAGCAGTACCTCACTCTAACACCAAAAAACACTTAGTTAAAGGGCTGCCAGGCTGCTCTTTTTCCAGCCTAAAATCTCCCATTTTTCTCAGCTGCCTCACCCCAACATGACAGCTGGGGAGACTCAAGCATGAGGGAGTGAAGCCATTCCCACCATCATCACAGAAGTGGCAAATCCAGCAGATAAGACCTGTGTCTCAGCTCTGAAGCCGTTTTCCAAATGCCTGGGCTGCAGATAGAGGAAATATGGGGAGGACAGCTGAGCAGGCTCACCCTTCAAATACTGTCAGTAGAGACTCCTCTCTGGGATGCAATTATACCTTTCTTAATCAGCCTCCCTAGACCTGTTTAACTCAAGGGGCTGCATGTGCAGGGAAGTTGCTAACAGAGAAGTGGGCAAGCATTTCTACAGAAACTACAGCACTAGCAGTAAAACCAGCAAACTGTCATTTTTTTTTTTTTTTGCAAGATTTAGCAGGGACTGCTGCTGCCATCTAGCGACTTGTTCTGGTTTACTTTTTGAAGTGAAGCAGTAGGTGGGCAGCTTGAAAAGGGGGAAGCGAAGTCCACATTTGTTAGGAGGGACTGAGCAGCCTGATGAGTTGGTCCATGCTGGATGGATGCCCTCCAGCAGGAGAAGCCCTGACAGTGGCTGCAAGGGCCCGATGCACCATGCCAGCCCTGCAAGCATGCACAGCCTGTGCTCCTGGGCCAGGGAAAGGAATAATGTGGCTCACAGGGAACACTGGATGCAGCCAGGCTGGTGGTGGGACATCCCATGAGTGCTCTGCATGGGGCTAAGCCATAGGCTTCTTAAGCATGCCCCCAAAATCTGCTCTTGTCCCTCCAGTGCCTCTGTGCAGGTGCCTTGCCTCGCCTAAACCCAGCACCGCAAATGTCCCATTTATTGTTAGCTGCAATGGAAAGAGAAAGATTGAATAGACCTGCAGACAGAGTGATCCTCTCATCCTGCAGGTGGTCCATCCGGATCAGGGCTGAGCCCTATCAGCCAGGCGCCGTGGGAGAGCATAGGCAGCAGCTGCTGGATGAGTTTGCTGCAGCTCCGTCCTCACATCCTCGTCCTGAGCATCAGGTTCACTCCACACAAAGAGCAAACTCAGACAGGGAGGAACGAGCGGCTGAGGGGCATTGCTCCCTGGCAGGCAGAGAGCAGCACAGGGGAACGAGCTTTATTTCCAGATGCTGGCTGAGCAACCACCCTCCATTCATCTAAGAAAGGTGCTAAATGAACTGTGAATATCTTGCTGATAGACCGACTGCTGAGAACTTTAGTCCTGGAGGTCCAGCCTTTGGGATGATATTAGCCTTGATATCCATGAGACTGCCTGCTGTGGAGCAAATACAGGACATAAATGCAGAGCCGGAGCATTATATACCTCCCTAGTTGACTTCTTTACTCAGAAAAAGTGTGGTAGAAGTGGAAGTGTGCAGAGGAAAATGAGCAGAATGCTCAAAGGTAGGCAGTGTTTTTGTGCCAGAAGTACACGGATGGAGTTTCAGCCAGGATAAGAGATGGTATAGGGGAGAATCTGACAGGAAGCTGGAAAATCCTAGGTGGCCTGGAGAAGGTGAATAAGAACAAAGTGTTCACTGATGTTTGTTTGCAGGAACTAAACAAAATCAAATGAAATAATTATGTCTAAAAATTTAGACAGTCTTTAATGTTTAAAAATTTAGAAAGGGAAGTAACTTTACAATTCACATGTAATGAAATGTTAGAGCTTCCTGTTGCTGAGTGTCCTCGAGACAAACACATACATGGGGTGTAAGATCAATTAGTTGTACTGATGGGGAAAAGTTCATCACATTAGTGTATATGCCCAGCAGCCAGGTATCTGCCTTAACTACAGCGGGAACCCCCTGTGCTTATGGCTCCATGAAGGAGGTCTTGCAGTGGGTGCCTGTTCTGGATCCCACTCAAACTATACTGAGCTGCTCCTCACAGCACAGCTGCTATGAGCATCTGTCTGCTGCTTCCTCTGGCCTGGACACACTGCATTGGAAAGCTATATTGCCATCCACCTTGTGTCCTGCCATGTGGACATTAAGTGCAGTGTAGTCAGTGTGGTCCCATTTCATATCCTGACTGTGCTATAGGAAATGGGTATCGTATGCCAGTTGTAAGGCAATGAAGAACCAGGCCCAGAATTTTAAATAAAAGCTGCATTATTGTATAATGGGTTCAGTAATATAATGTCAGTCAGATATATCAGAGTACCATTTATCATTTTACTGCAGCATCCTAGCTTATATGAGCCAAGTAATTCTTGAAAGAATCCCGTATCCTCTTGCAGTGGTATTCCTTGCTGTTCTTTTGCAAGGGCTGATGCTAGCTACTGTGAAGTTAAGGATATTCTGGAAATATTTCCATGTTTGGGAAGTCAAGAAACTAGAATAAAAACCAGAAAATCATAAATATTACAAGCCAAATGTATGCCAAGGACTGGACTTTCTTGATGAGCTGTTTTCTTCCAGCAGCGCAGAACAGCCACAAATTCAAGACAACATGCAAGATTGCCTCCTACTACATGGAAAGGCCATTTTGTTGTTTGAAGAATTTAGCCCCTTACATAGGTTTCTTTATATTTATGATAAAAAATTGAAAATAGAAGGAGATGCAAAACAACGCAATAAAAATAATGAAGAATGTAGATTTCAAAACTATCATAAAGAAATGAAACAGTATGGATTTCTTTTCTGCTTTGCAGTGCCATGGTTTCCCAGAAGCATCCAGGAGCTGGACAGATTTGCCAATCAGATCCTAAGCTATGGAGCTGAACTGGATGCAGACCATCCTGTAAGAAATACTTTTTTAAAATTTTATTTTAATATGTCTGTACTTATTGGGACTTCTATGCTTTAGGATGAATCTAGTAGACTACACCTTATGTGACCTAGGCCAAGAAGGGTGCCTCATTTCTAGAGTTGAAATTCACCCCAATCCCTGGTATAACCCAGGCAGACTAAAAGTTGCTTTAATTTAAGCAAATAGCAGCAAATCTAAGCAGATCTAAAGAGTTACAGAGTCCATCAGTACATAGAGTACAAGGACACCTCTGGTTTTCCCAGTTGACTCTGACATAGTAACTTCTGACTCATTCAGTGGACTTCTGGCAACAAAATAAGAAGCTGCATATTATAGCTTGGAGGAAATAGGATTTTTTTTTCCTCCTTGATCACATGCATACAACTGAGCTTAGTGAGTTGTTATGTGCTTGTTAAATCTGACACAATTCTTGCATGGTGAGACACAACAAAAGAAAATATCCCTGCTTCAAAAAGTTTGTGATTTAACTAGTACAGTCAGAAAGTTTTGTTTACTGGCCTAGTTGATAAAAAAAAATCCTCCAGTGTTTTTTCAGCTCTCCCAGATACAAGAATACCTCTGTCTCTCCTCTCTTTCAAAGCAAACAACTTATTTTCATTTGTCAAAACACACTGAGTTCCACGCAGTGTAACAAAAATTGCTGTTATTAGTTTAATTGAGATAGGGTGATTATAAATAAATTGCATGCAGTGCAACAAAAATTGCTGCTATTAGTTTAATTGAGATAGGGTGATTAGTCATTCACTACCTATTGCTTAATTTGAGATGTGTTATGTATCATGTACAATGATTCATGATATTCAGTGTGATTATATTAAAAACAGAATGAAAGGGGATATATCGAGTCAATGGCCCCCTTGTGTGTCATGCAGGAATAGACCATGAGTGTATCTGGAAAAAAAAAAAAGGAAAAGAAACAGAAAATGGATTTTGAGAGGCGTGAAGCATCTCTGTCCCAGTTCCTAGCAGTTCCTAGAATTCATTAGTTGGTAAGCAGTTTTATTCAGCAGTTTATTTACCCCAGTACACATCCTCCTGGACCTTAGAAAAAAGTCCAACAGGATGTGTGCTGGGGTAAATAAACATGACAGAGCATAGAGTGAAATTAAAGAAATCTGTGTTTTTAGTAGTTGAGTATTGTTGGATTTAATCACAAATAACTCTATGCCAGGTTAATCTGGGACAGCATTTTTTTAGTCCATCTATGCCTAACACACTCTTAAATTTGCACTCTAAATTCAGCTGTCACATGCATTTGGTTGGATTACACTGTTCCTCAGTCCAGTTGTGCAATGTACCTCCAAGTCAGGTACCTCCAAGCTACATCTGTGCCCACTGAGTTACTGTTGTTTGCACTGTAGAAATGCCTCCTTGTTTGGAAGGACATTTCACCATTGTAGGTGGTAAAGGACACTCCTAGCCTTGAGGAACTTATAGTCTAAGTAAAGGACACACTAGGACAGGAGAACAGTTATCCCATGTGAAGATCAAAAGATTGTGTTTCTTACCTCCCCAGTCATACAGATAACTAATTGCAGAGGCCAGGATGCTAGTCACAAAGACTAAATCCTAATAAATTTGTAGTATAAACGAAGCTTTTAATCTTTCTAAGTGCTTGTTGTTCTCCTAACACAATAAAAATGAACACCTTTGAACATGCTTCTTGCTGAAAACCCGCTTACAGCGTCTCACAGAGTTCTTGAGCGTGTTTCTCAATTAGTTTAACGCTTCTAGACCAGACCAGCTATGTTAGAAACTGCAACAAGTTTCATGTGAAAAATCACTGGTCATCTGAGTACTGTTAATGCAGCAGGTTGCTTTCTTGGGAGCACTTGGCCTGTAATGAAAAGGAGCCTGAGTCCCTTTCTCATAGCAAGTGGAAACATGAAGGTGATGCGGGGTGAAATGAGTTAGGAGGCTGTGCCTGGGTGACTCCACCAGTCCCTCCAGTACTTAGCTTGGGTCCTCACCAGCTTTCTGTTCCCTAAGATCCCTCCAGCTGTGGTGAGAGACAGACCGCTCACCAGCTGTACTTACACAGCAACTGACTGTCTCTGTTTCTCTCTAGGGGTTCAAAGATCCTGTGTACCGAGCCCGGAGGAAGCAGTTTGCAGATATTGCCTACAACTACAGACAGTGAGTGTTCAGCATACGTGCAGGAAAACAAGCCCATGTCTCCCAACTTCTCTCCGGGCGCTCACCCTCCTGCTGATGGCTATCCCTTCTCAAGTGTCCTGCTGCTGTTGGCTTTTCTCCAACATGTGTTTAAATCTTCCTGCTCATGCATTTATCCCCAAATTGCAGTAAAACAAAAGTAAATTGGTCCAGGCACACATTCCAATGAGAACGTGTGCCTGGACCATCTCTCCCAACAGCATCCCTCTTGCTTTGTTGCCTAATTGTGCAGCAGATCCAGTTGCTACTACAAAGATGTGAACACTGAAAGCCACTCCTGGTATTCTCCCTGTTAAACCAGGGTTAGGGGGAGGAGTGCCTATCATTTACATTAAAGCAGGAGCTGCATATACTATTAAGATAATGAATAACTTACGGTTCTGATGCTAATACGGTGCCTGATACTCTACTTTTATCATGTCTGATCCAGCAGCAATGAGCAATTTGGCCTCTCATTTCCCAAGAAAAAAATGAATGGAGATGATGAATTCAGATAGAATAGGCTTGCTTGATTACTTTTAGTAATCACATCTGGAGAAGATAAAATTCAGCTCCTGGAGCCCTTCACATGTTTATATCCGTACTACTGGGCCTAATTCTTGCATAGATTCGTAAAAAATGTGATAGCAAAGGCTAAAGTAACATATATTGCATAATCAGGTCTTTACTTTGTTCAAGACAAGTGTTCAAGTGATGAAGAGAGAGTCCCTGAGCAAAACAGCTAATAATCTAATCATAAAACATGAGACAAAACTTATCTGACTGATACAAAGTGAAAAAAGCAGGAGCCTGATTTAAGGCTAGAAAATTTTTATAAGACTTTATGGCCAAAGGGAATGGATCAGTTCCCATTTATAGGCTTCCCGCAGAAGATATTTCCTTCCTGCATAACTGATAGCAATCTTTGGCCTCTAGTTTGCAGAATCCCATCAAACTGTACCTATAAAACGAAAAAATGAACAAGCAAGCAAGCAAATGAGATTCAACCTGGATCAGTTAGGAAGATAAGAAAACATTATCCAAGATGTAATGAATTAATATTTAGTTCGTGATCCAGTTTCTCAGAGACATTGCAAACAGAGCTAACGGCCTGTTCAGACCAGGACCTAAAGGTCCCCAAAACACCTTCTATGCCAGATTCTTAAACTTTCCAATGAACTCCTTCAGTGACAGCAAAGAGCAGAGTGTGAGTGCCACAGTCTGGGCTTCCTGGGCTCATGGTCAAATGCTTTTCATGACCTTGGGCGTTAATTTAGGAATGTGTTGGTGTGCCCCTAATGCCCTTGCCCTGGGTAGTACACCTGGCAGAGACACCTTTCAGGGTTTGCAACAGGGAAGAAGAGACCAAAGGGGCATCTCCTGTGTGTGGGAATGGGTGGAAGAAGCGCGGGGCAGGAGGATAGGGACAACCAAAGCTATCAGGCTTCATGCAAAGGTACCTGGAAATGCAAATGTGTTTAGCTTGTGAAGTCTGCAATCTGTTGTCTCTTACTTTTTTTCTTCCTATCAATTTAATCTTTTTTTCTGTATTCCTCTTTTCTGTATATAATCTATTTCTGTACTCTTCTTTTGTACTTTTTTCTACTGCTATTTGTCTCTCTCTCCTGCCTTTGCCCTTCTGCTTTCTCTCCTATTACATTTGCCTTCATTTTTGTTGAATGCCTCATCAACCTGGCTTCTGTCTCCTTTGCTTTTAGCTTGCTTGTTCTCCCCTCTCCATTTTCCTTTGCTTTCAGCCCTGTTCATACCTAGGATTTTTTTTTTCATTGAAATTTGAAAGCTTTTTAAGCCATAGCTTCCTCCTCTAGCCCTGAAAGGTGGCTGCGGATTAATTAGGGACAGCTGGTGCTATAGGAACAACAGTCCCCCAGCAGTCTTCATAATTCAAGACCATGTTTAAAGCTCCACAGATCAAGGAGGGCTGATACGCAGAGGCAGAAAATGACATTGCTATAGAGGAGCTGCCCTGAGGCTCAAGTGAAAAATGAAGGGGTGGGAGATGGTGGGATGTCATGAGAGTTTAACAATGGACCTCTGTGGCTTGGAAGATTCCAGCATTATTCCAGCAGTGATGTTAACCCTATTAAGTTACTTAAAACCCTTTGATTTTTCAAAGCTGCTGGATTCACCTATGGTCCTATCATTATTGCCAAGGAATCAGCTGTCCTCAGGAGGCCAAAATACTTTGCTTATGATTGCCTAATGTCTGCTAACTTCAGTGTGAGCTGAGCACATGGAGGCCTGAGGATATGATCTGACCCAAAATTACTCATTAGGATTAAAGGAAGAAAATAGAGCTGGCTGAAGTCTGCACATGTAGCATGATCATGAGGTGTAGCTCAGAATTACTCTGACCACCCCAGAAACAGTTTTCTAGAACTATTTTTTCCAGCAGTCATATTATAACTTATGTAAATTGTATTAGAAAAAAAAAAGAATTGCAGCAGTTGCTGAATATTTAGAAAGAGAAATGAATTTAAACCATCAGCTACTGAATATTATCATAAGATCATTTTGATAAGACAAATATGCACTAGTTTATTTTCACTACAAGTTGGTTCATGGTCAGTCTCTCAGCTGGGGCGCACTTGGACAGAGGGACATCCTCTTCCCTATGCCACCAGTTCAAGGCTAGCCCTGAGTAAAACTCCAGATGATGTTGCTGATACACAGAACTGTTTCCTTGTCACTCTCATGGACTGTATCCATTTTCTTTCTAGTGGGCAACCTATTCCTAAAGTGACCTACACAGAAGAGGAGAAGAGAACATGGGGAACTGTCTTCAGGGAGCTGAAGAGTCTCTATCCAACTCATGCTTGTTATGAGCACAACCATGTGTTTCCCTTGCTGGAGAAGTACTGTGGCTACCGGGAAGATAACATCCCCCAACTTGAAGATATCTCAAAATTCTTGCAATGTAAGTTTGAAGCATCAAAAAGAACCAAGTGAAATGAAAGGTCTCTGCTGTTAATGCGGGGGAATGTTTCCAGAGATGGAAAAGCAGTCCCCGCTTTATCACAGACTCCCTGTGAATACTTGTGCACATCATTTAGCCTCTGTCTCAGGTCCCTCTCTAAATTTTTCAAGAAGTGTAAGTGCAGAAGTATAATGGCAGGGATGCTCAAATACCTTGATGATGATATTCATGGGTAGATATTAAATGCTGATTAACACTGAGGAAGCAAAAAAAAAAAAAGGCAGTGAATAATTATTTTTCCATTATGAGCAGTCCTAATAAGGCTAAATCAAACACACTAGGTGTTTCTAACATAGCATCTTTCTGTCCTATTAGCCTGCACTGGCTTTCGCCTACGTCCTGTGGCAGGTTTGCTCTCCTCTCGTGACTTCTTGGCTGGGCTGGCCTTCCGAGTGTTTCACTCTACACAGTACATTCGCCATGCGTCCAAACCCATGTACACACCAGAGCCGTAAGTACTTTGGCATGGGGCATGTGGAAAGTTGCAGCAGGTGGTTATCCCGTGTGTTCCTGTTTCTCCTCCCTGTTTCTCTTCATTCCACTCCCCTTTTGCACAAAGCCAGGCTGAAACATGCTTTGCTCTGATCTCCTAAATCAATGCCCAGGGAAATTGGAGCCAGCTGCACAATGGAAACCCTTCCCACAGCCCATGCTGTTATGCAGAGCCTGCAAGCCTTGTGCGCTGTCTTCAGTGGAGAGCTCTGAACTACGTTTTTCACAGACTGGATGACACCTTTCCATTTAAGCTCCCAGACTGACACATCATACTTCACCTTTTGTTGGGCTTGGCTGTTAGTGCCCAGATTTCCTCGGCATATGTCTCCTTGAATGCCAGCTATGCAGGTCCCTATCCTTTAAATATCTTTTTCAGACCTTGCCTTCCTGGGAGTATCTCATCCCTCTCCCCTTTCCCCATTCTCTGTGCCTGTTATTCTGCTTTCCTCCTTCTCTACCAAAGGGACACAAACATCTCACCAACCCCCTTCTCTGTCTTTCAAAAAAAAAGAACCCAGCCATATTTAGCTTTCTCCCCATACATGCCTGCTGAGCTGTGAAGTTTAAGTTGCCATGAAAACAATCCCACCTGAGGAAGGGTGAATTCCCGTTTCTCAGGCTCTAGGTCTGAGCAGGGGCCAGGAGTGAACTCCTGATTGCCCTGATGACACCATGGTGAATGCTCTTGGTACTCTAAGCAGCTCTGTGATCAACTAAAGCTATCTCCCAGGTTTTTGACATTGCCTTTGGTGCAGAGATTTCTTTTGGGCCTTTTATGAGCCAGGGAAGAGGACAGCTGGAAAGACAGATTTCTTTTCCAAAGACTGATTTCAGACACTTCCTCATAGTTTCATATGCCTTTTGCTGAGGCCAGAGTTGTACACATATCCTGTAGTATTTAAATAGTACAGTGGTCTTGAACAGGAAGTCACTCAGCAATGCATAGGTGTAGGACCCAAAGGTTCTACTGGAGGTTACTGCCCTTGAAATAAGTGGTTTCAAAGACTGTGGTCACCCAGATCTTAGAGGAAGACTGTGCAATGATTCTGCAGTGCCAGCATAGTAGTTTTTAGGTATCCATTCAAAAACTGACTCTTTCTGAGATGTCTGGTGTCATCCAGGCGAAACTGGTTTCTGGCGCCTTGGACAGGATGAACAGGTTGGGCATTCTCTGTGTGCATAGACAGGGAGACTGCTTTGAGGAAAGCAGTTTCCCTTTCCCTCTTGACTGTCTAAAGAGGTTAGGAAGCTAAACATCTAATTTTGGATTGTAGTATTAAAAGAAAGGTCTGGTCTTGAGAGTGGACTTGTCACCCCTAAAGTCACTCCAAACAATGTTGCCATCCTTCAGTGATAAAAAATACATTCTTCTACCTCTGACAGATGTAAGAGTTAAAAAAAAAAAAACACTGAAAACCCGTCAGTGTACAAACCTTCTGGTCAAGAGAACCATTTTAGACTTCAAAGCATCATTCTGGAATAAGAGCGAGGAGCCCTCTTTTGCACTTCTGACTACACTCAGACTCTAAGGGATTCATCCAGCACTGCTGCACTTTTCCTAAATTATATTCAAATGTCATATTTTCCTGCAGTGATATTTGCCATGAGCTACTAGGACATGTACCTCTCTTTGCCGATCCCAGTTTTGCTCAGTTTTCCCAGGTAAGTCAAACACTAGAGCCTAGTTAAGTCAGAGGATGAACAAAGGGTTATGGAGGGGTTCACCTTTAAGCTTATTGGTTAAGAGTGTTTGAGGTCAGCTGAATCTCCCTTTCCAAATATTGGGAAGTGTTAATTGTTCCCTTTCTATTTGTTTAACTGAGTGTGAAGGTCTAGTTTGTAATGGGTAAGTGCTGAAATGACAAGTGTTCACAGCTGGTATCTTCAAAAGTGTTGTCAAGAATCAAACCAGAATAAAGGAGGCAGCATTGCAGCATTCTTGAGTATTATTTTCCAAGTACAGCTGAAGGCATGTAGACCATGAAACCTAATCAAAATCATATTGTACATACATTTCAAGAAGACACTAATTTATTTATTTATTGAAACCAAGACTCAAATCATATAGAACTCACCTGCCCACACACAAAATTTTTATTGTGTGAACTTGTCTTTTATAGGCAAACCCCCTTGTGAAACCGTTGTCTAAAACTCTTTGTAGATGTTGGTCCTTCTGGGAAAGGTTAAATTGCCCTTGACACAGCTGAGTTATTGCCCCACTCTACAATCCAATAGTTAGGGAAAGTGAGGAACTATCCCTGTAGCAAAGTATAAGAGAAAGCTGGAGAGGATCTTTCTCTTGGGTAGTGTTCCCAGTAAAAGAGCCAAACCTCAGAGAAGGAGTAAAATTTTGGCTACATCTTTCCAGAAAACAAGGAAAGACAGAAAGATAGACAGACAGAGGGAAAGAAGGGAGGAAGGGAGGAAGAGAGGAAGGGAGGAAGAGAGGGAGGGAGGGAGGGAGGGAGGGAAGAAGAATGGATTTGATGTTATATGCTCACAAGATAGAGTTTAACTTGATGTAGTTGATAAGCAATCAATACTGCCTTCTGGCTCAGCCCTTTGCTAAGACTGGGATTTGCTTTGAGATACACCCTGCTATACCTTGGTTCTTTAGGACTTAACATGGGGTTGCTCCCTTGATTTTGGTGTGTAGGAAGGACTGATTCAGAAGTGTGCTGACCTCACTAGGGAAAAAAAAGTCACCTAATATGTACAGTTTTATGTAGCCACATTCTGAATTTGACCATTATATTCTGCCCAGGAAAGTCTGCATTAGTTCCAAGGTACAAAAGAACTCTTTCATGCCCTGCTACTCAGGAAAAAACAAAACAAAACAAAAACAAACTGATTCACGTCTCCAGGAAACCTCCTGCAATCAGGGCCCCATCAAAACAAAGATAAATATTTAAGGTGTATGGATGTGGTTGATTTATCTCCCTTTTACTATATTATTCTCCTTGGTGTGCATTGTAGGTTTGATCAAAAGCCTGTCAAAGCCAGAGGAAAATATTATTTGACCTCAGTGGGCTTTGTACCAGGCACAAAGGATCATGCCTTGTAAATGACACTTAGACAGCACCCTTTGTTCATTTCTGGAGAGATTTCTGGTTTAAAATTGATGCTGCATGATAGGAACATGTCCTGTAAACATTTGTGTGTGGTAGTAAATGGTGGTAACATTTAAAATGTGAGAAATTACATAAGACACGTCAGGAAGAATGTTTGTAATAAACAACTTGAAGAATAATGGTTTATTGTTACAGGAAATAGGACTGGCATCTCTGGGAGCTCCAGATGAGTTCATCGAGAAACTTGCTACGGTAATTTAATAAATGAGGGCTCAGTTTTCCAAAGCACTCTGTGTTGTCTTAATTCTGCTGCCACTGAAGTCACTGATGGAACTCCCATAGAGTTGAATGGAAACAGAATGAAATCCATGATTGGAAAACCCCACCCTGAAACAGTTGCATTAAAGGAAAATAATTCTGGCATTCCTTACTCAAAGTGACAGCTTTGATTAAACACAGAGGGCCAGACAAGACTTCCTCCAGCACAAACATATTGGGTAAGAAGAGCCTACATTCCCCCAGGAAACTTCAAGAGGCAGCTTTACTATCTGTCTTACCTGCTAGCATCCCTTCCCTTTCCTGCAGCCAGGCAGATAATGTCCTCTGCAGTCAACATGAGTCAGTTGAATCCTACCATGAACTGGGTCACAGAGTTGCAAGCTCCAAATAAATAATAATACGTCTATGAGTTAGTGTGCCTGATGTCAGCTCATCTGGACGCAACTTTTCACGGTCTTTGCTGTAGATGAGGTCATTCCACTGGTCCAGAGCAGGTATCCCTTCAAACTGCTACACAGTGACAGAACAAAAAGTCAAGCTAGGCCACACACTATCTTCATTGTTAGGGTCCTGTGTTGTACTGACAGCTCATTCCCTCTCTCACAGTAGCTGGAGTCCCTCTGTGGGAAACAGGAAACATAAGTCTATCAACACGGATTCAAACACTAGTTGGTTTGGCCTTCCAAAATGAAATTTTATTGCTATAGTTTCATTCTCTATGCTCCTGACAAATGTAAGCACAATAAAAACCACTGTCTTTGTGAGAGAAGCGAATTGATTTTCAGACACACTAGGTCTGGCATTATTCCCCTTCTTGTGGGGGGAAGAATTTCAGCCTGTGGGAACACTATAAAATTTCTACAGTTGATATTTGGCACATTGCAAAGTGACTAAGAGGGGATCTTATCAGTATATGCAAATACCTTAAGGGAGGGTATCAAGAGGATGAGGCTAGACTATTTCCAGAAGTGGACAGTGATGGGGCAACAGGCAAGTGGCCACAAGCTGAAGCACAGGAAGTACCACCTGAATTTGAGGAAAAACTTGACTGTGTGGGTGACAGAGCGCAGGGGCAGATTGCCCAGAGAGGTTGTAGAGTGTCCTTCTACGGATGTATTAGAAACCTGCATGGACACAACCTTGTGCAACATGTTCTAGGTGACTCTGCTTGTGTAGGGAGGTTGGAAAAGATGATCTCCAAAGGTCCCTTCCAACTTTAATCATTCTGTGATTCTGTGATTTGAAATAGAAATGTAAGCTCCAAATACATTCAAATCAGCAATGTGCATATGTTTTTGATCAAGGAGTCATATGTATCTATCTGTTTTTTTTCCTAGGTTTATTGGTTTACAGTGGAGTTTGGACTGTGTAAGGAAGGTGATTCACTGAAGGCATATGGTGCAGGGCTGCTGTCTTCGTTTGGGGAGTTGCAGGTGTGTTATATAAAAAAACATTTCAGAGCTGTTACGTATTTCAGTCTTGGGTTTTTATAATCACTCAAACTTTTCTTGTGAATGTCTTTGAAATATTATTTTCCTTCATATGTTGTGCAAACAAATGGCATGAAATGTCATATTTCATTAGACAGCTCTATCTAATGAAAGTGCCAACACATATATACACAGAGGCTGAAACCTACTTCTTTCCTACTTAGTGATCAATCCTACTTAACAATGTTATTTGCATTACATCAAAGCAAATCTATCTGCAAGTAGGTGGCATTCAGTAACTCTGACTTTCTTTTGCAGTAAATACAGACACTTTTTAACTGAAATAAATTCCTTACTCTATTGCTTTTAGTACTGTTTATCAGGCAAACCTGAAATTAAGCCTCTTGTCCTGGAGAAGACTTCTGAGCAGAAGTACCTTGTTACTGAGTTCCAGCCTATCTACTATGTTGCTGAAAGTTTTAAAGATGCAAAAGAAAAACTAAGGTAATACAGTCATTCCATATAAGACCCAATTTCTTGTCCACTGCCAATAGGATGTATCCCACTGCCATAAAAGATCCTGGGTTGGCAGTAACAATTTGATAGGCATTAAGAAAAACTGTGCAAATATTTAAGAGACTAAGCAGTTGTTACACTCAAAATCTTGTTTTGGGCAAAAAGGGGAACAATCCTTATATATGAAGCCAAGAATTGGTAGTTAGCCTAGTAAGATTTTATCAGTACAGTCACAATACAACAAACATCACAATTAGTTCAATCACAATGTTATTAACTTTACATTTGAAGTTATTATACAAGAAAATCTCCTAGTAGTTACCTTTTTTCTCTCTGAAGTTACTCTCATCCCTCCACTGTTCTTCTGAGTGTGGTTGAAAAGTAGTCAGCATCCTGAAGTTTTTGGAGGAGGAATGTGATGTTGAAGCTTCCTTTCTTTCTTCTCCTCCCAAGTTCTGTTTAGGGCCCTTTTTTCTTACTTGCTTACTTACAAGTTTTCTTACTTGCTATACATCCTGTTCTTTATCTGTTGATCTGCAACTCCGTGTTACTTCTGGTCTTACTAAATACGGTATATGTATTTTATATGTACTAGATATTTTTTAATTTGCCCCTTTTGTTTCCCCTAAAATCATTTTTTAGCACTTCCTAGGTTTGCATTACCACCAATTACTGACTGCTGGGGAGTTGCTGGTAGGCCATGGGCCTCGAATCTCATCCTATGTCCATGCTTTCAAGGTCTCTACTGTCAATTCACAACTGTACTTCTGCATGCAGCATGATTACTCTAGGGTCAGAGTTATTCATTCTACACAGCATAACTTTTTGTTATTTCTCCATATACCAAAATATTCCTCCCTATAAATAAATCACCGGGCATTATAGCACATAATTATATAGAGCTAAGCAAAGCTAAAACAAATCAGGTAATAGCCCTGTGATTATTAGACAATTGCTATTACTGTTAAAAACAAAAACAAAAGCACAAGCAAGCCTGACGATTCCAATCCTGAGGCCTTTGCAGTTATCTTGATAAAGAGACTGTAGCGCCTTACAAGCAATGTGCTAAAGGGCAACACAATAAATCTTTCAATCATCTGTGACTCACATTCTGATTCAGTTCCAGTTCAGCCAAACTATGATGGTCCAGGTTCAGTTCTGGGCTTCAGTTCTGAAAGAGAAGTGACTCAGACTGCAGTTACGGTTCAGCCTGGGATCCCCTTCACAGCAATATTTCTATTTTTGTTTGGAAAACTCAGTATCTCTGAATATCAGCCAAGGCCAATGTGGGTTAGACTTGGTTCACACTCAGCAAATCTTTCATGGGAATTGCCACACAGTGACTTGTCCCAGACCTGTTGTCTCTTCCTCTTTATCTCTCTCCCTTTCACAGATACACACATACTGTGATCTGCAACATTTCTGCCCAAGATCCCCCAACACTCCTGGGTCTTTCTAGCTATGTCCTCTTCTGACATCATAAACCTGAAATTTCTCCTCCTGCTCTTCACCTCAGGGTGCTACCTGATAATTGTTGGCTTTCTTTTCTGGTCTGTGCTGTTATAACATTCTGCAGAGTTTCTATCTTCTCTGTGTACTTCTCTAAATGAGGAGCAAGCTCCTGGAGAAGACAGTAAATGTGGGCTTAGTCTTTAAAAAAGATGTTTGCTCTTCTTTTATTTGTTTCAATGACCAAATTGGAATACTAGTTAAATGGAAATGGAGACCTGGGAGTTGGTTTGGTGATGTGTTGTACAGCTAGACATGTGCGTATGTGTAACAGAAAACCTTCCTGAAAAATTCTTCAGAGACCTGCCTTAAAAGCTGAACACCTTAAGGTGTTCACTTCTAACCAAGATCTAATCTTCAGCTGAGATTTAGGAAGACTGTCTTATAAAGTGGATCCCTCTGCTTGAAACAGCTGGACTGAAACCAACAAACTCTTTCATGTTAGCTGCCATAACATTTTTCCACTGGAACCCCCTTGGGTCCCGCTCACCGATCTCTTGATACAATGCCTTAATGAGTGGCAATTAGGGCAAACTGAAGGAATGGTATGGAGGTGGGATCCAGCATATACCACAGGTTTGGGTATATGGATTTTACTATGCTGAGTCATGGTAATTGCTATATGATAGGACTCTATAATCAATGCTTGTGTGTGATTTCCTTCCTCTTTCAGCAATAACTCCACTAATCCAAAGCAGATATATAAACCAGTATCCTGCTGGGGTGTGCAAGGAGGCTAAAACAATAGCTCTGACCATCTCATCCCATTCAGAGCCTTCCTTTCCCACATTTCTGTGGTTATGCAAATTAATGTTTCCCCAAGATACCGAAAAACTCAGCTTTTCTGCCATGGAATTGACTATTTTGCAGCAGGAAAGGCTGGGGATAAGGGGTGGCAAGACTGCTGCTTCGGTCCACTGACCATCTCCAACTTTGCAGAGATCTGGGAGCCAATACTAGCTATGTGAGAAGTTAGTCCACTTCTTACTCCAAGGTATGCCTGAATGAGTGTTTGATCTCACCTTTCCAGAAAGTGCAAACATGGGTCAGGACTCATATCTCCTATTACTGAAAGGAAAATCAGATATTCACAGCAAATCCTGATAGCTACTTACTTGGCTTATATCAGCAGCAGTGTTCCCACGTCAACAGCATAATTAGTTCTTGGGAAAAAAAAACAGTAAGCACGAATGCAGATTCAGGCATATTACAGCACGCAGATGGTCTCAGATCACTTAGCAAGAATTTTAGTCTTTTTTTCAACATAATTTCCTTATCCCTCACATCAAAAAAGCACTCACCAGCTAAGAGAGAGTTACTGAAAAAAAAAGGGACTATTTCATGTTTGTATGTGTTTTTCTGTTTTTCCCTCAGGAAATTTGCTTCAACAATCCCTCGTCCTTTCTCTGTTCGGTACAATCCCTACACACAGAGGATTGAAGTCCTAGACAATGCAAAGCAGCTGAAGAACTTAGCTGACACTATCAACAGTAAGGAACTACAAATTTGCTACCTTGAATGCCTCAGAATTTGGGTCAGAAATAATACTGCAATGCAAATTTTATCTGGATGCCCTTTAGGCTTTAAGCTTGACCAGGATCATACAGCAGACGTATCCTTTATGGCAAAAAAAAAAATACTTCAATTCAAACCAAGCTTCAAAATATCTTTTCCACTTGACTATAGTTTTTCATATCTGAAATACCGAGTTTTATTGGAAGGACTAGGAAAGGCTGCAGGGCCTGGGAATGGACTCTGTGGCTCTACCTCTTCTTAGTAAGGAAGGGAAATGTTTGGTTTTAGCCACATTTTCCTTAGTGATTCTAGCCTTTCTCCTACCAGATTTTCCACCTAAAACTGGCTGATATGACAAGAGTTGTCATTCCTGATCCTGCGAGCAATCTTTTTATGGTTAATGAAGGTGAGGGACTGACTGCAGTCCAGCACTTCTTTACTCACCTTATCCTTTCAGGAAATGGATATAAATGGTAAATCTATATAGCAGTGTTAGTATTGGTTTAGCTGTAGGATTAACTACTCTGGTTATTTCCTTTGCAGGTGAGATGGGAATCCTGTGCAATGCTCTTCAGAAGATAAAATGAAGATTTGCCACAAGTCTTGCCAATCACTGATGGCAGCTGATTAAAAAGCTGCCATGTACAAATGTCAGGCTTCATCTAGCCTCAGTCTATTAGCTTACTGTGTACTGCATAAATGCTTATGTTATATATCTTAATTACTGTAGATTAGCAGAGAAAGAAACACCTGCAGGTGACCCTTGACTCTCTTGGGCTTCATACAATAATGATTTTCTCTCACTATTGCATAAAACCACCTTATCACTGGGAGCTTGGCAAATCCTTCATATCTCTTTGCTAAAGGCTATCAGAGTTTTCCATGACACTGCAGAGCTACAGTCTGCCGCAGATGTAGGATTACATTACCACCTAGGGCACAGGGCCAGAAAGATAACGACAAGCACAGACTAATTCATCTTGCTTCCTCTCACAGTCTTCCTCCTGTCAGTCCCTCATATTTGCAGTTGCTCACACTCCTCTTGAGTCCCAAGCTCTGCACCTTTTGGGAGATACATTATAATGCTTTGCCCTTTACACCTTGACCTTTCCAAGGTGGAACTATACCTCTTCGTCTATGCATGAGCTGAAGCAATTCCTCTTTGCTGAAGTAATTTTACTTTTTTTTTTTTTCAAAGGTAATGTTACATTGATCCAAAGCACAGTTGCTACTGGAAAAGACAGCAAGTATTTTGCAGCCTCATTAACGAAGATTTATGGTCCTGTCTTAATCTACTCCTTTTGCACAGGCCCCAGTTCCCAAAAGGTTTGTGCAGGCCAAGAATGCTGTGATATATTTGACTCGCAGAAAGGAGTCCCTAAGCAAAGCACTGAGACTGCCTATTCAGGGAATGAAATACCTGCATAGTACCCACAAAAAAAAAAAAAAAAAAAAAAAAAAAAAGATACACTTTTAGAGAAGAGTTACCCACGGATTTGTGTGGCTTTTTGCAAGTGGATGTGAGGTCACTTGCTGACATTTTGTGCCATCAGGAAACCATGCAGATGCTTTAACAGCAATGCCTTATTCAGCCCTGCTGCAACTTAATGAAGTGGCTGAATGAGAGAGAGAACAGCTTTGATTTCAAGAAGACTATCTCTGCATTTTATGCAATAATTTTCACTCAAGGCATCTAAATGCCTTCTTGAACTGGTCTACAGTGTAGATGCTGTAGTTCCCTCATTCAAGAACAAAGGAAGTCAGCACCCACACATTGGAACTGAATGGATCAAAGCAAAGCTGAACGGTATCTCCAGCTTGAAACAGTTGGAATCATGACCCTGAAATGATTCAAAAATTCATGTTTCTGTCAGAAGACACAAAGATGGAGGTGGATTTAAAAGTCCACAAAATCTCATACCTACTATTATACCACTTTAGTATTTATAGTTTGAAAATCAATGGAGCTTTAATGTAAGCATCATCCTTTGGGAAGACAGAAAGTACAGCTGTTGCCATTTTGTTTATGGTGGGTAATAACATTAATCTAAGGATAGCAGCTGGAGCCCTTTTCAATAGATCTATACTTATGCAAAATGGTATCATTTTGGTGCTTTGAAGTATGCTTTTTTATCTCTGTATCTCTTTTTTCTTCTTTTTTACTCCTCATGATGTCTGTGTAGATCATTCAGTGCTGCTTGGCATGTATTTTCAGTGTGAATGTAGCCCACCTTTCTCTCTCCTGGTATTAGAGAAGCCATAAGGTAACAGTACCGCAAAAGGACAATTTCATCCGAAGTGTGAAGTCTTTTGAAATAATTCTCCTATAAGCTGCTGCTATGCATGACAGTGGCAGTAAATCTACAGTGATACTGAGGGGGTTTTCTCCCCTCCAGCTCCCTGTCAGATGAATAAAGAAGACCTCTCATGGGGCCTTCTTCCTTTGGCAAGACCAAGGTCAAGGGCAGATGATGAGGCAAGAGGTGGAGTCAGCACAGGTTACAGAGGAGAATGGTCTGCTCTGGGCATGCTAAGATGCCTACATTGGGCAGCAGCCTGAGCGTAGGGATGGTTTATTCCCCAAAGGATGCAGAAACTATTGAAAGAAAGGAGTACAAAACGATGCATTTTTTTAAAGCCTGTCACTGTGTCTCATCCCTCCTTCTAATTCTGCTGGCACTTGGCAGAGAAGACTTTTTTAATGTCCAAATGTAACCTTTTCATTTAACCTAAATAAATACAAACATTAATACTCCATCTGTTTCATCTGAATAACATTGTGCTCATACCTAATGATGGTTTTTACCATGGAAACAGATCTAGGCAGTTTGCCTGGGGCAGTGGTCTTCTGACATGCTCACCCCAAAGGCTGAACAGCTAGGGTTGAGCCCACTCTTGAGGTAGAAGACCTCCACCTTCCAGAGGGAGGACCTGCCTGTCTCTGTGGGCAGGAAAGATATTCACAATTCTGGACATGGTATGTCCCAGCAGGCCTGCGCTACAGCCCATGGGATAGGTCTTCCTGGGCCTGCCCTAAGCCTAGTTCAGGGTGACACTTGAGTGTCCAGTCTCTATGCTGGGGAAGCATGGAGAGCCAGGGCTTCCTCTGCTGGGTCTGCAAAAGGCTGTAAAGCACAGCCCACAGTCCCACCATAAGCTCTGCCTGTGCAGCTTCAGCTCTCACAGTTAGGTCATGAGTCCGGTTCGACTCTACAAAGTGGTATCAATTCACGCAAAAGAATTCACACGTTACTGGAATTTGCACAGTTACTGGTGCTGTACAGAGATGTAGAGTTGGGATTTTGGCATTAGATTGTGACACTGGAAAGCCATTGGAATCTGATTGCCTTCCCTCACTAGTACCTGTAGCCAGTGCCTCAGAGATGCATCTCAAACTCTTTTGTGTTCTGTTTGTCCACATATGGCTGGAGCAAGAGTCACATGTGGACATCTGGGTTATGTTCATGTCTGATACTTGGGCAATCATGTAGCAACCCTCTGTAGAGCAGGCCCAAGCCAGATTCAAACAATCATGGTTAGGTTGGTTTGTTTTCCTACCCTCTCCCCATTTCTGGAGGGGAGGCAGGAGGGCGAGGAACCCTTTTTTTCCTCTGCAGCCCATCCCTCCTTGCTTACCTGCCCTCCCCTCACCTGCACGGTTCACCCTGGGGAAGGAGTGATGACATTGGCCATTGGCCCAGGCTCTAGCTGGGACAGTCGAGTCCTCCTGAGTACTGTGTCTGGAAGCAAGTAGAAAATCAGTGATGTCGTGGTCTTTGGAGAGCAAAATTTGTTGACCGTTGCTCTGACTTCTGTGTCTAAGGAAGAATCAGGAGTGAGACAACACTGGGGAGTGTGACCGAGCCAGCATTAACGTGAGGTGCATTGGAAAGCCTATCTACATGTGCAAATACAGACCAATGGCTTTCCCTGTGGGCCAGCCTGCTGGCTTTTCTCAGAAGTCCAAGTTCACCTGAACTTGGGGTAGGAAGACACAGACACAGGAATGTGTTTACGTATGACAAGGGATGCCCTGCCCCGGCAGGTACAGAGCTGAACTACTCCTTATATCTGCCCTGCCAGCCGTGAGGAGTATGGACCCTGGGTTTTTTGAGCAGCTATTTTTCTAGCTGTAAAATCGTGATAAAAACAAGCTCTACCTGATTCCAGTAGTGGAGCTTAGCTTAGAGGGAGCACTCAGCCCCTGTGGGCCTGGGTCAGGACAGGTCAGACTCTAAGGAAAAGCTCAGCAGTAGTCAGAGAATTTTGACTTTGGCTCATGTCTTCTGGGTACAGTATATCTGTTCCCACAGCTGTGTATATACACAGAAAGCACATCACTTAGATGGGACTAGGAACTGGGGAAGGATCCCTAGGAGTTGGAGCATGTCAAGCTCACAGAACACCCCCTGTGGGGTAAGAAAGGAGGGGAAGGAAGGGCAGTCTTAGATAATAGGGCAGAACAATCCAAAATAGGAAATCTAAAAAGGGCTCAGGCAAACTGGCTCTTGACAAAACCCATCCTCGGTGATGAATGGCTTTAAGACACTTTCAAACAGAGCAGGAGAGCCCTGCTTTGGAGTTACCCAGAGAAGGGAGGTTTTCTTGGGCTCTTGCACACAACCTACGCAGGCAATTTCTCTTGATGCGTCTGGCATAGCCAACATAAATGTCCCCACATCTCACACAGTAGAAGCCAGCTCCACTTGCTGCTGTCTGGCAGCTCTGTTCACACCACCCACATAAGCCCAGTGCAACAGTGCTCCCACCACATCTCCTGGCCATTACCCTGGAAGCTGCACTCACATCCTCAGTCAGCTTCCACTCACCAGCTGGCCATCACAATCTGCTCTCCTGACTCCCAATGAATACTGGCTTTGTGGGGATTCCAACCCAAAGGGGAGAGGCAAGCAAGGAGAAGGAGATGTGTTGCCCAGAGTCCTTGAACAGGCGAGACATTCTGGGACACGATGAGGATGGAAGAGCCACTTTCATCCTGTCACATTCTGCAATGTGAGGAAGACTGAGCTCTCTGGAGCAGCTGAAGTCTTTGAGGTACAAATCACCTGCCTGCCATTCCCTTCCCCTACCAAACCCCTCTGTTCCACTCCTATTGCCTTCTCCTCTCCCAGCCTGTATCCCCCCATTTTTAACTCTTCCCTCTCTCCTTGCCTGTGATCCTGACATCTTCTTCTTGCTTTCCCTCTTTCTCATCATCTCTGTTGTGCTCCCAGCAGCCCATAGAGGTTGGATGACCTCTTCAGGGAAAGGAGAGTGTGCTGGAAGTAGGGAGCAGCTGGACACAGTTGTTTAGAAGAACAGCTGTTTTATGTGAGAGCTGTATACTCAGAGCAGATACAAGTGTAATGTTTCTTTCAAGCAGTTATGGTGACCAACCACTGCTAAACAGCAGGCCAACATTTCAAGAATGAGTACTGCAGATTGATTGAGGGGATAGTTAGGAGACAACAGATTTTCAGTGAATATTTGGCAGGGGATACAGAGAATACAAGAGCAGTAAACTATACAGGCATTAAAAAATCTGGGCACATGAAACATCCCTACCAGGTGCTCAGTCTTATCTGTGAAAACGAATAAATCAAAAGAAAAGTATTGTGGGGTTTTTTGGCTTATTTTTGTTGTTTTTAGTTGTTTAATGATTATGGTGTTATTATACATCAATAGATCTATTTTCATTCTGACAGGCTCTCAGAGTTACCCAGTCACTCATTTGCTATTTCTGCCCAGGTGAAGTGCCAGAGTCAACAGTGTCTCATCTTTCATCTCCATCTATCTCTGCCTAATTCTGCAGTGTTTCATCTTTAGCTCTGTATTGGTATAAGCTATTTCTAATCTGGGCATTGCTGGGTCCATTGCTTAACATGCGCTTCTTGTTAAAACCTCTTTTAGCCATCTTGTAAAGATGTATTAGACGTGTGTCTAGACATACTTGGCTTTTCAGTCCTTGGAGAAGCTTCACCGTATTAACATCTGGCTCTTGCAGACCTTTGAAGCTCAGATGCATCGCTTCGAAACTAGACAAGCCAAAAAGCCTAAGAACTCTGCTGATGACTTGGACATTTTTGTTGAATGTGAAGTTCATAGTGCTGATGTTAGTATCCTTATCACCTCCTTAAAAAGAATAGCAGAGGATGTGAGAACTAGCAGAGAAGCCAAAGGTAAGAAACATATGCATTAGATGGTGTTGTTTTGGCTCTTTTTGGAGGTATTTTTTAGTGTTAGCTCAATAATAGTATTTTAATTAGTCTGGAAAGCAGGTGCGCATGTGTTCACGTTCCTTCAGTTCGTGAGTGTTTTCCCTTAAGTGAGACTATTTCCATCAGTGTGGAAAGACAGCCATTTCAACTAGGCTGGGGAAGTGGGTGAGAAAAATGCTGGGACACTTTTCCAGCAAGAGGGGAGATGACAAAGAAAGACAGCAAAACAGGAAGTTCAGCAGCTCTCTGTTTATAGTGTCTTGGCTCCTGCCATTTGGATCTGATAGGACCCTTTGGAGGTAAATTGCTCTGTAGCTGAAAGGAGTGGAGTGCAACCAGCTGAGAGAAGCTTTCAGAGCACAGAAAGAAGGGAGGATCATCAGTGAGCCTACAGGTCCTAAGCAGATGGGGAGCAGCAGAGAAGAAGGGATGTTCTTACAGGGAGCAGATCCACTGCCAAGTGTGTATAAAAGATCATCAGGCATTTTTCTTGTGAAAAGGTTGTGCAACGTCTAAGATTCCAGTTTAAGAACAATATTTCCCTCTGCCAAGATGTTGCAAGTGGATGCTCCGTTGCTTGGGCCGTATTTGAGCCACCATCCTTACTGGTCTGCAGCATGTCAAATGCGTTTGCTAAAGACAAAAGTGTTTGTCTTTTTTACTGGCAGGTGTCAGATGGCTGAGTATAGCAGAATGTTAAAGACTATTTAGACAGTCCTGAGAAAATGAGAGGACATCAAAAAGGCATCACAGTTGATAGGGAAATTAGAGAGTGGAAGAGCTTTCTGAAGTTGAAGAGGCATTTTGGAGATGTTGAGATGTCTGTGCTTAAAGAAGCTGTTAATTTCAGATGTACAGGGACTGGGATCTACCACAAAAAAAGAAGAGGGCTGGCTCTGTTGGAGCAAAGGAGTATTACAGACACATTTTTCCTCATATTCCTCTCTGTCTTAGGGTTTGGAACAAGCATATAACCAAACGGGCTTATTTGAGCCCATAGAACTGGCATGCAAATGGTGTTTTTTTAAAGGAACAGTCCTTGGTGGATGTGGTCAGGATTCTCCTCAGAGAGTCCTAGGTCAAACTAAGGGGGAAAGCTTTTGTCATTTTGAGAACCAAAGGGCTCCTCCAGACATTTCACGCAGCTTGGGCCTTTTTTTTTTTTTTTTTTTAAGCATTGCCTGAAAGAGTCAGCCGTCCTGTACAGCAACATCAGTATTGCAGCCTTTGCACACTAGCTGTGTTTAGATACAGTTTAATATGGCTAAAGCTAAATCTGACATTCGGTCCAGATATGATAGATATGAGATCAGATTCAAGCAACTACAAATGGAGCTTTTCTCAGCCGTAACAACTGAATCTGACCTCACTAGCAGTCTGATACAAGAAAGTGGCATTAACCTAGTCTCCTTTTTAATTTGTTTTTTCCTTTTCAATTTTTCAGCCGTAAATATTAGGACTTAAATTAGAACTGGCACTCTTTCTGTTTGTTTTAGTCATCATAAAAAGCCCCACTTTAGGGAAAGCAAACTGTTTGGAAATTCACATAGGGCTTGGATAGTTTTGCTGAAAAAAAGGGAAAATAAAACAGCAAGAAAATACCAGAAAAGTCAATACACCTTCTTTACTTTCTATGATTTTAAACATTCTATTTTTCCTTTAAGATATTATTTTCACTTTCAAAATTATAAAAATTGAAGGCTACTCTTTAGAAAAGATGAAAATTTTTTTTTAAACAGAAGAACAAAATATGTTGTGCTGTATCAAACAGGACTTTTAATTTGGCCTAAAATAAAATGGTTTTGCCTTTAAAAATATTTCTGATGATTGAAATTGAGAGATTATAATTTCATCTTAGTCTTTGGATCATTTTTCATCTAGTTTGTCAGTTTGGTCAGTGAAGTGGAACTCAGTTACCTACACATCAACTTGTTAGCTAGTTACTGATGAGGAAAGCTTGCTGCCCTCAGTACTACATTTATTTGGAACTCAATTACCTACACATCAACTTGTTAGCTAGCTTGCTGCCCTCAGTACTACATTTATTTTCTCTATCTTTTAAAATTAGTGGATCCCATATCACTTAAGTTATACTTTCTCTTCAGTGTCCTACTTCCCCAGAAAAATGCAAGATCTGGGCAAGTGCCACTATCTGGTCACCAAGTATGACCCCAGTTTGGACAATAGGCATCCAGTAAGTTTGAAGTCACTGTTAACTCATTTTATCTCAGAAAGAAAGTCTTTATGTGGAAATCTGTGTATGGAAATTTGAATTAAAAATACTCAGGAAAAGTCAAAAAAAGAGATTTTTCCAGTGAAATTAGGAATGGCAGAATTAATAACCTAATGGAAAATGCTTATGGGCTCTGATTTACCGTAGTACATGATTAACATCCAGTACATGCTGAAGTCCTTTTTATTCAATATTTTCTTGAGCATGTGTTTGCACTTCATTGTTCTGTTTTTTAAAATATTTTATTCATTATTTCACCTCTGATATATGTGAAGTATGTCCACTCTGAGCTAGGATAGTCCATATAACAGGCAAATTCCTCAATCTTCAGCAGTTTGTCTTTTGTATGTTATGACCCTTCAGTCAGTCCATATCTCCCTTTTTATTTCTGTACATGGAAAGAATCTCATTTAAGGGATGACAATGAAGGTGAGCGGGAAAGAGCTAGCAACTAATGAAGAGTAGGTTCTCAGATCATGCAGAAATGAAGTTGATGCTTAAATTTACAAACATTATCCAATTGTACCAATACACTGGCAGCACCAATTCTTGGATGTAATAGTGGAGATGAGATTTAAGCGTGATTGGAGAAGCTTAAAATGTTCCAGTGATTTCAGTTGAGATAAGTGTCTAAAGTTTAAACTGGCAATATGTTGCAAACATTGTACCATTGCTTACACTTGAATTCTATCAAGATGTTGGAACAAGGATATGATATGTCTGCAAAATATCGATAGAGTGTTTGTGATGGACTTTCCCTTGGTTTCAGACAGTAAGTCTTGGTTATGGCTGGAACACAAAATAGGGCCTTGCTGTCACTAAGTTTGTGCTTGTGGCCCTCTCATAAACAGAAAAATATAAAGAAGGAAGTGGAAAAATGTACTGTAAAGTCCATGCTCCAGTGAGGTAAATTCTAAGCCAAAGCACTGGGAACATGTTAAAAAAGAAACAAACAAACAAAAATATTTTTCATCAAGAATTTCCACCTCTGGCATAGATGAAATATGATAATTTGATATAAATAAAAAAAGAAGTCCAAAGGGCCGTTTTTTGATTCCCAAGGTTGATCTCCGGTAATTATTTGGCGTTTTCTGTAAAAACCACTATAGAAGTGTTGCATGAAAAGGAAAACAAAACGAAACTCAGATTTGCACTGAAAAGTGTAAAAATTTAGATGGGTGCCAACAGAATCTACCTGATTTTATTCTTCGCTTCCCTACATGTCTGAATTGTGTTTAGGCCATTTTATTTATGTCCTTTTACTATTAAGCAACACAGCATTAATGTTGTTCTAATCTGTTTACAAGAGAAATAAATCAAACTACTATTTTTTCTTTTTCACGAGCTCTGTACAATTCTGTGTGGCACAGAAGACTTTCCAGATCCACCTTCTATTTTGAGAATGATTTATGAAACTAGAATACCCTAGAGGAGTTAATGAAAGCATACTAAGGACTGATCTCAGTCAAACTAAGTCTCACTCCTCCATTGTCAAGTGGAAGGTGTGAGCATCAAAGAGAGTGTTAGAAAAGAGTGGTGGAGCAGCGTTAGCCAAACTAACAGTGGAGCAGAGTCACCAAAGTATAGAGTGGGGATATATCCACCCTGCATAGTGCAGTGCAATGTAGAAATGCATAAAACAGCTTGAAATGAATTGCCTCAAGCACTGGAAATCATCTGTGTGTGGCAGGATTCAGGGTCATAGACTGTGCTGCTGAGCAAAGCTCAAAACAAAGAAGAGTGACAAATGCACTGATGTGCATCTGGCTCTCCGGAGATTTTGCATATGCATTTATTACCAAATATGCAGGTTAGGATGTCCATCCCAATGGCTCCACTTTACTCTCTCATGTCTCTTTAATAGCCAAAAAAAAAAAAAAAAAAGAAAGAAAATAAATGACCCTGTAGCACCATTTACTGGGGCATCCTAACACTTGGCTATGGCCTCTGGTGCTCCTCTGGGGAGGCTCCTGCTGTTCCGAGTGTGAGTACAGAGCTCTGTGCAGGGCCAGGATAAATTAGAGAGGTCATAGCATGGACACGAGTCTGAACAATGGCTTTACCATGTGTTTTGCATGGATGTGATACAGCTACTGACAAGCAAAGATGGCATCTGAATGGACATAATATTCCTAACACATGACAAAAGTAAATATGCTCTTGGGATCCAGTTCTTCTCTCAGATTCATGCACACAATACTCATTAACAGCAGTATAACTGGTATTATTGCTACACTGAAAATTATGTGAATAAACCTAAGGGAGAAATTTGGCTTTTAGTATGCAAAAAGATTCCAGTAAATTCAGAATATTTTAGAATAATAAATATTTGTACAGTGATGCTGATCAACTCCGCTTTATGAGTTATATTTATAGCATAATGCCAGATTTCAGATTTAATTCTTATTATGAATGATGTAAAATTCAAAGGGATTTCATTCCACATGTCTGTTCATGTTTAATAGCTGGAAAACCCTGCTTGAATCTTAACTTCTGGTAAATCCAGAGGGGAAAAAATAACTTATTTAGTAAACAAACCCTTTGAACACATACAACTGAATCCACCTTTAACACAACATGGTAAAAAAATGGGTAATAGGAGATGCAGCTGAATGCCTATACTTTCTATAGGTTCAGTGATGCTTCTAGGGATTTTTAGCTGCTTATCACCGCTTCCTCTCCCAGATCATAGACTATCATACAGGCATAGTGAGGTGGTGCCAAACTCAGTACTTTTATGCCCATCTCAGTCCTGTGCTGTCATCTTCATTCTTAACATGGGAGGGAAGTGACTTAGACTCTCAGTTATTCCCCAAATGAAGAGATGTCCCTAATCCAATAGTGATTAGTGTGATCTTGATTTAGTGTGATTAGTGTGATTAGTGATTTAGTATTAGCTTGACTTAATTTGACTGTAAATGCAGTTATCTGTGTTGTAGCATTTACAAACAACTCAAAAATCTTCCCACCAAGCCATGCTACTTTCCTTTCCGGGCAGAGTCCCAAAATTTTCTGCAAAATGTTATGGATGTAACCAAGAGCAGACTTTGGCTTACTCTGTTTATAAGGCTCAAGTTCATTTCTTCAGCAAAAGCCACCAAACTGAGACCTAGTCATTTTGAATGTTTCTGCCAGCTAAAAATTACTTTCAATATAAAACTTTTTTTGATTTTTTTTTAATTCAGGGCTATACAAACCCAGAGTACAGAAAACCAAGGGCTTTCTTTGTTGACCTTGTTTTCAGTTACAAAGCATAAGGCTTTGTACATAGCAAAAGAGAAGAAAAGTACACACTGAAGTTACAGGGCTACAGGAGAAGCAGCAAAGGGAAAGAGGAGGTAAGGTCACCCATGCAGAGAAGCTACTGACAAACAAGCAGTGTATGCCTGGACAACTCTGCTAGTGAGTTTTTGAGTCATTCTCTGAGATGATAGTGTGTCCGGGGATGGACCCTCCAGGCACACATGGTGTTTTTGTTGCTGGAGTGTCATCAGTAGAGGTAAGATCAGAAATTAAGGTCTCTTTTCTATCAAGGAGAACATGATTTTTTTTTATTAGCGTAGCTTTCTGCTTTCTCACCACACTGGAAGAGAGGAGAACACATAAACATTAAAGTCTAACAATATAAAGCAGTTAAGTATGTACTAGTTTGTTGCCTCTGTCTTCATTATAGCAAATATTCGTGGTATAGGCAAAGAAAATAATACATGGAAATTGAACTTGAAATCCACTTTAGAAACATCATTTTTACTGTCTTCTTCATAGAGGAGAACCTTTGTCTCACATCAAGTACACAGCACAAGAGACGGCAACTTGGTGAGTTCATTGCTTATACTCCAGCTTCTGGGCCATGCGTGGACAGTTCCTTCGTAGGATGTTGCTAATCCAGTGTTTATAGGATAGACTGGCCTTGCCTGTTCTTCTCCTCCAAGTCTTCATTCCTGTTAACTTCTTCTCCTCCAAGTCTTCATTCCTGTTAACTTCAATAGTATCATCCTCCAGAATTTAGGGTAGAAGAGATTTTGGAGTGTTCTTCCAGGGTGAATTACTTTACTGTAAAAAGTTTTTTTTTTTTTTTTAAGTTGTAGGGAATGATGGGCAAGTTACTTTCACATGGCTTCAGCATTTCTGCATTAGGAATTTGTTTCCCTTGAAGTTTTGCCACTAAAAAAAAAGCTCCAAAAATCATTCAATTCAAAGTATGTTTGCAAACATTACACGAAATGCGTCTTAGATTTGGAAGAAAGCAGAATTCTTATTTCATCAGCCTCTGTTTCCATTCTCTTCAACTATTTTTACAAATCTCAGTAAGTAGCAATAATTACATATTTGTATGATAATATAAACACGACTATGTCCAAATGTCCAAGCTAAGGTCCAAGGGTCAGGCAAGGTACCACATATGCAAAAATAAGAGAGAGTCAGCTCAGAAAAGTTTATGACCTAAATGGAAAGACAGCCTAAAGGTGTGAGAAAGGAAGAATGATGGCCACATTTTCAGCTGTGGAACTGAGAAAGTGAAACCTTGAGTTACTTGTCCAAAATTATACAGGAAGTTTGTATCAGAGCCAGAAATTCAATCCATATATTGAAAGTCTTATACCAGAACATCAATGACAGGGCCATCTCATCTTTTTCAGTGGTTATTTTATCTTAAATAAGTCTACTGTGCCACAGAAATCATGAGGGGTGTTGTCCACAGTCATAGAGAAACCTTGGGTCTAACTTACCCCAGGGGTCACTTTTTTATTAAGCACTAATAGTAGGTTTTTACAGCATCTTTCATTTGTCAAAGATTGATGGTCAGTGTCATGTGCATGATTGCTACTACCAGCCAACAATCTTGGCATGGGATGGTGTGTGAGAATGTCATATTTAAGAAAATTTAATTTTGTGTTCTTTCCTGTTTTTCTAGTTTGTTGCCAACCTCTGTCATTCCAGCCCTTCTCCACCTAGAATTAGCCCCAGTGTGGTAACTCCTTTTAAAGGAATATCTGCCCATTTCCCCAAAGAGCCAGCCCCAGTAACCTAGGTTTTCTTGTTATGTAAAGCTGTTTCCAAAATTAGACTTCCCAATGGTGATCACAGCTCCCTAGTGCTGTGCCCTGAGGTCAGCTGCATTACAGCACGACTTAATTGAGCATAGTTAAATTGAACAGGAAATTTGTAGCCCAGACTAAATTCCCTTGGTGTTAACTCTGAAGAGTCGTTGGATGCCTTCAGTTTGTAGCAACATGGTTATAAAAATGAAAACTAATCAAGTGCAGAAACGTGAAAACAGAGGGTACAGATGAGCTGAGTTTCTGTTTTCAGGCAGATTTCTTGGAAGGCTCTGAAGCTAACCAATCGTAAAAGATGCCTTATGGGTAAAATATATGACAAGGAGAAAAGGAGAATCTAGGACAAAATTATGGGGTGCACCTGCCACATTTTTGTAATGAAGCTGAACAAAGATACTTTTCTTCTAAATAGAATGGGGAAGTTTATCTAAATAAAGGTATTCTTTTAAGTGGCTGGTTCTGTTGTTCATTGACTTCTTTCTAGAGTTTATAATAGCCTGAACTTCCAGGACTTTTTGTTTTCTATCCCTGGATTGACTGACCATTAAGTGACAGCTTAATGGTCTTCTAAAAGCTTAGGCTGGAAGTAGTGTGACCATAAAGCAAACACTGCACCAAATCCTCAGCCAGGGTCACTATTTTTGCTTTTCTTTTTTAAAAACATATATGAGAATACATCCTTGGACTTGACGTTATTTGTTTATTGAGATAGAAAAATCTGAGTATAGATTTCATTTCATTCTACTTCACTTATGTAAAAGATGGTTCTTTAGTCTGGGGCTCTTTTATAATCAAACTAGCATCCCCAAACAGTGACACATCTGGTCTAAGACAAGGACAAGTTAACAAATGAAACTGCCCTCTGGAGATACTTGCTTTTCTCCATTCACTGTATGAACTTAGATGGATGCCTTAGAGGGCCTTAGAATGAGGGATGCTTAATTCTGGATGAACACCCACATGAGCAGGACTACACAGGACTGAGACAGGACATGTATGTTTTGTCAAGAGTTCAACAGGGGCTCTAAAGCAAGCTCACTGGTGGTCTCTGAGACCACCTACATTTCTGTGGTAGTCAATATTTGGACACACAGTAGAGTGTTTTACCTTTGATAAAAGAGAACTTACGTGCAAAGTCTTCAAGCAGATGCAAATAAACCTGTCTTCTCTAGACCTTAGTCTGAGGCTGAACTCTGTACTGGTTTAGAAGCTGTACAATCCTACTGAAGTTAGTATTATTCAATGAAAAATAGACCAATACAACATTTGAACTCCAGTACTCAGTTTTTCCTAACTCTTCAATGGAAATGGCCCAGTCTCCTACAGCTTTTGCAATAGTGACACCAGTCACTTTTGATTTTTCCCCTACTTTTTTACTCTCCTTCCCTCTATGCCTCCCCCATTCTCGTTCATTACTCCCAGACTGTGTAAGATGTGCATACAAATGCAGAGAGCCATTACCAGGGACTAGCTATCACCTCCATAGCAACAATAGCATCACACACACAAAAATACAATACAATAACAACAAAAGGTCATTTGTTTTAGCCAGCATTTCCAAGAATGATCTCAATTTTCATAAAACAATGTTTATAAATTTGCTAACACCCTAGGGCCATGACTGAACAAAAATAACCATTTCTATAAGATTCTTTGCCATTCTATTACTACTTGTTTATCTTGAAACAGATAAATATATTCCAAACCACAGTCCTGGATCCAAACATCATCAAACCTAGGAGAAGCTTGAAGCCTGTGCCCAATCTGGTTAGATATTTTTCTTCAGCTGCTCTCTTTCTTTGTAACTGGCTAAATGCTTTGAGAAATTTTCGTACACATAGTCCATGCCAGGCAAGAGTAAGAACCTCTTTGCCTGTGCAGATGTTACACTTCAGTATCAAGAAAAGTATTTTGTTTTAGGAAGAGGGTAGTAGGAGGTAAATATGGGTTAGGAATCAGCATGGAGAGATAGCATTTCGAATTGTACCATTTTTAATGCCAATTAGAGAACAACTGGCATCATTGAATAATGCAGAGAGGGCTTCAACCTCACCTTCCCTGTGACTCACCTTAAGCCTCTGATGTCCTTATTCCTAAGAAGTGGATGTTTCTGAATTGGGATTAGAGCTCCTTTATATTTAATGAGGCTATGTGAAGGAATAAAGCAGATTTGCTGAATAAACCCCAGCTTCTGAAGGGAGGAGGAAACAAATCTTCTCTTTACACCTCACTCTACATCCAGGCACCAACTTGCAAGCACCATGTGCCCTAAGTTCATTTTTTTGAGACAGTTGCCTGTGTTGGGGGGTTACACCTCTCTGGGAACCTGTAACTATGGCAGAGAAGTACTGCTTTTACTGAGGAGGGTCACACTGAATGGCTTTCGCTTCTCAGGAAAGAAGTCTACAGGAAGCTGAGCAACCTCTACCCTACTCAAGGCTGTAAGCAGTACCTGGATACTTTCCAACGGCTGGAAAAATACTGTGGCTTCCAAAAAGACAACATACCTCAACTTCAGGATGTCTCCAGATTTTTAAAAGGCCAGTCATTATGAGCCATGTCCTATTTTAAACAAACAAATAAACAATGTAGTTTAAATAAATTAAATTTGAATGTGGCATTCAGGGACTCAAGTAACTTGCTCCCTTTATTAATAAGTGATACAAATAAGTTTTCTTAACTTTTCTGTTGCTGAAAATTCTTTGAGGATACTGTCATCTTCAGGGAATATTAAGTCACTGGGGAGAAAGTTTTAAATGCACATATAGTGTAAAAGAGTGTAGAGCTGGGAGATGAAAAACATCTCTAATGGGCTTACCAATACCATTCCATTAGCTGCAGAAACCTCAGGTGCCAGAACCAAAAGTGAATGGAATTAGAGCATAATGTGTCATTTCTGACATCATAGAAAATCCATATTCCTCCTTTTTTTTTTTCTCTCTCTCTCTTTGCCTTACCTGAGCCACATTTTGGTGACTTTTATGTATCCTTCTAGTTTGACTGTCCTGTATCCTTACCCTAGGTAGTCAGAAAGAGGCTTCGGTAAAAGAAAAATCTTAGATAGCCGGAATATTAGATTTATGTGTTTTCTCCTCTACTCCATTATCCCTCTTACTTCCATCTAAGTGGGATGTAAGAGGGGAACTAACTGGGCTTTTTTTTTTTTCTTTTCCTCATGAAGAAGCTGATTTCGCCTTATCTTGTACAGTAATTGATAGTAGGGACCTACAATCATGTGACAAAACTTATGATGCTTATCACCAGTGACACTCTTATTCTCTAAGTGCAACAGCTGATTTCAGAGTGGGATAATTTAGGACAATGTAAAAGCATCCTATCATATTGCTATTTCCATTGTTCATGTTAGCGTACAAGATTTTATTCCCTAAAGTCTGCGACTGCTCGCTTCTTTTGCAGACACTTCTCTTTGCTAAAGAAATTGTCCTATGGGTGTATGTGTGGGGAAGCAGTAAAAATGGTCATTCTGAAAATTCTGCTAATAATGATTGGGAAGATGTTCACAGTAGATTTCATTTTACCTGCTACAAACACAGGATGTCTAATGTAGACTAATCATCTAAACCATCTAAATCTTCTCTAATTGGACATTAGAATGGGATGCCTTGGAAAGTGTTCATTCCATCCTGGGACAGATGTCTAAGGTAAATAGAAAGAATTGCTCTCTGGAGTGCTGATCTCACGCTCCTTAAACTGTAGATAAAGCCTAGATATAGCTTAAAAGTTTTGTAATAGATTAAGCACAGGTGGAACAAACTTAAGAACTGTTCTTACATCTAGACACCGTGCAGAAAAAGTAAGAAATTTAAGTCCCAGGGTTTTAAGTCAATGTCCTCATTATCATCAATGATTCTGTCAAAAAAAGAAAATCATTTAACCTTTCAAAGTACTTTTTTAGGGTACTGTAAACGTTGACATTATTGCAGGATCCCTTTTTCACAGACTCAATCCAAGTTAGAAATATCTTCAAGGACTGCAAAGCTATGTTGAAAAGTCTCATGCCAGTCATCCTCTGGATAAGGCTGGGGTTTATTAGGATTTCTTCTGCTGTATTCCTAATTTGGGTGTTTTTTGTCACAATCTTCAACAAGGCCAATGCTTTTTCTTTTTAAAACTTGAATTAATTATGTACTTAAGCCCCTTCTTGTGTTTTGGTGTGCATTGTTGCCTTGTCCCAACCAAACTCTAGGTTGTGATGTGTCCCTTAACATGCCCTGGCATATGGTGGAAATATTTTATATGCTACCTCCCACATGGAGATTTCTTCCCACTACTGGCTAGCTCTGGGTGAGCTAGCCCAGCATGTACCATCGCTAACCACTGCCTTTGATGAACTGGAGAGCAGCGATACAGAGAGAGAAGGGAGAGAAGAGAGGGAAAATGACCTTGCTGTAAGCAGCTCACAGACCCAGAGAATCTTCCATCTTCTCTTTACACAGCAATGTCTGTGAACTCTGCTGAACAATTCCTTTTGACTTTAATACTAACTGGACTACAAGATCTATCTGGTGTCATCTGGTTTGGTCTTGAGGTTGGTGTTAATAGAAATGAACTCTACACTGTAAGTACCCCACAGTTTCACAAAAGGCACTTAAAGAATTAGCCACATGACCTCGTATTGTAACTGTTTTTCTAAATGGATAACTAGATAAACCTAGGCACTTCTTTCTTTTTAGGAAGGAAGTTTGGACTTAGGCATTCATTGTCCTCCACAGCTGGAAGATATTATACCCAGTGAACTCTAAGCAAGCTCACACTACAACGCACAGGCCTGTACATATAAGCTTTCTTAGGCCAGGAATTAAGCCTTACAGATCACTTTAGGTCAACTGTTCAAGACCTTCTCTTCAACTCTGTTTGACTTCAGAGGTCTTTGGGTAGCATGTCGAATCATCCACATCCCCAATTCTCTACTGATTGCTCATTTTATTGTGCTGTAATAAAGCAAAAGTTCAGATTCTGCAAATACTACCTTCAACAGATGACTTTTTCCTACAGCTTTTCAGGCACTTTGCCAAGGCTATTCCATCAGCAGACTGTCTGATTCACTGACTTAAATTTTAAAAAAAGGGCATCTAAGGGAGCTCAAGCTGTAATTTTCATTTCCCTCCTGCTCTTCTGACATGGATGTTAAAACAATATAAATTTCCCTAGACTTCTTCAAAACTTCACTTCAAAACTTCATTTCAAAACTGAATTACTTTGCGCTAAATTCTGAGCCTGAAAAGTGCACCATCTGAAAAATACATCAAACTAACACCGGACTCTAAGGCAACCAGGTTCTGAGCTTTTGCAGTTCCTCTGGATTGGCATAGTCCTGCACTGACAGTAAGGGAGTACTCCCTTCATCTCCAGCTCCTAGCCAGGAAGAAGAAATAAGGAGAGTGATGATGACCTATCCCCCCCAGATACCTTGTGTTATTCAGAAATATGTGGTTCTGTATCCATAGCTTTTGAATTAGGTTCAGCAATAGAAAATAATCATGGCAAACACTAACCATCTAGTCCATCATCCTGTCAGACAGAAGCATTCCTTGAAGCTAGTCCTCTTTGCCAGGTATTTCATTTCACTTGAATTTCTTCAAAGTGAAGTAAAGTCTTTCTTTCTTTCTTTCTTTCTTTCTTTCTTTCTTTCTTTCTTTCTTTCTTTCTTTCTTTCTTTCTTTCTTTCTTTCTTTCTTTCTTTCTTTCTTTCTTTCTTTCTTTCTTTCTTTCTTTCTTTCTTTCTTTCTTTCTTTCTTTCTTTCTTTCTTTCTTTCTTTCTTTCTTTCTTTCTTTCTTTCTTTCCTTCCTTCCTTCCTTCCTTCCTTCCTTCCTTCCTTCCTTCCTTCCTTCCTTCCTTCCTTCCTTCCTTCCTTCCTTCTTTCTTTCCTTCTTTCTTTCCTTCTTTCCTTCTTTCTTTCTTTCTTTCTTTCTTTCTTTCTTTCTTTCTTTCTTTCTTTCTTTCTTTCTTTCTTTCTTTCTTTCTTTCTCTCTTTCTCTCTTTCTCTCTTTCTCTCTTTCTCTCTCTCTTTCTTTTTCTCTCTCTTTTTCTCTCTCTTTCTTTCTTTCTTTCTCTCTTTTCTCTCTTTTCTCTCTTTTTCTTTCCTCTCTGTCTCTCTTTCTCAAGAAATGCTGGAAGAAACATTAAAAACAAGCCAAAAAAAATCTTGGTGGCTTGGTTTCTGGGTGGGATTTTTTTGTTGTTTGTTTGTTTACATAAAATGAATTAGGTTCCAGGCTTCATGACACAATAGAATACAGATAGGAAGGGAAGAATAAAGGTTTGTTGTTGTTGCTGTTGTTTTTTAATGTTGTATTCTTTAAAGCAGATGAAATGACATTTATGGGAGCTGGGAATGCAACACAGATTTTGAATATAGAACTTCAAAAAGATTATCATTGTCTCTCTTTTAAAGCAGTGATTTTTAATTTTCTTAGCTTTACAGACCACCAATGTGTTTCCCATGAAAATGCAGATTATGTATTCTGCTCACCATAAGACTGATCATCTCTTATAGACCCTTTCATAGT
>NW_010587337.1:377844-396391 GCF_000705375.1 Tinamus guttatus
AAAATTCTGTGTAATTCTGACCTGTTAATGGACCTGTGCAAAGCAAACCACATGATCATATCACCGCAATGTGTATTTAGTTCTAGATAAACATTATGCTGAAAAAATCAGATGGAGGAAATAGGAGATAAGAACACTGATGAAAACTCAGATATTAAATAGTTAAGGGCCAGATTTTAGTGTCCTCACCTCCACTGAGGACTGTTTTGCTGTCTTTCCTGAACGTTCCCATTCTAATCAAGCCCAGACAGAAAGCTAAAATGGAACCTTGGCAGTTGTGAGCCAGCGCTTACATTTAGAGCATGCATAGACAGACTGCAATGAGGTTGAACAGTATGCCCCAGTATCATTGTCCTGGGGTGTTTTGAACTAGACTGATTGAGGAACCATTTTTCACCCTGTCTTTGATAGCAATAGTGATTAGTAAAATAGCCAAAGAATGAAAATGCCAATTCTATTCCCTGTTTGACCATAGTGTTCCTGTATGACCAAAGACATAGCATTTACATGTAGGAGGTTGTGGGTATATGTATGTAAATATGACACTACTTCCCTACTTCACGTAATTGTTGTGTGAGTAAGCGGAGGATTGGTGATAAGGCATGATATGACAAGCCAACATGGCCCTATTATCCTTAGGTAGAGGAAGCTGCTGTTACAGAGCATGAAGGGTACCTGAAACTGCTTCCCTGGAGTGAGCTTGTTATTAAATTAACCCTAAAATTTCCTAAATTCTGTCCCATTTTCTTTTATACAAAAAACAGGTTTCCAGCTGAGACCAGCTGCAGGACTGCTGTCTGCTTGTGACTTCCTTGGCAGCCTATCATTTTGTGTCTTTTAGAGTACACACTATATAAGGCATTTCTCTCCTCCTATGCATTCCCCAGAATCGTAAGTAGAATGTCTTGGCACACCTCTATTCTTCTTAAATTGTTGGGGATATTTCTGTAACTCTGGAGTTCTATTCAGTAATCCACAGAATGAAATAATTTGAGAACTGGTAGCTGGAGAGTTTGAAGGGGGAAGTCATGCATGAGAGGGCGTGAGTCTCTATCTCCCTTGCAAAATTGTCTGGAGAAAGAAAAGACTGGGGAATATCTGGTTTAATCTTTTCATTCTGCCTTTATTTACCATCTGCTGGGTTTTGATTCCCTGCTGTGAAACTCTCCCAGAAAGTGCTGGCCAGACAGCAGCAATTACATTTCATGAGAAATTACAAGTTTGCACAGACGTTTTTGTTGTATGCTGGGACAAAACAGCGGCCTTTCAAAAATGTTGTGACATGGGAGATTACTGCCCATGCCATCCCAGAGGAGCCAATAATCAGAGCAGTGGGGGCAGCTGCTCGCCCTGGCAGAAGGGAATGCTCTATCCCCCTCTCTTCAGAGCCAGGCCAGGTATGCAGGCAGCTGAAATGATTTTAATCTTCCCACTAGCTCTCTCATAAGGGTCTGGATAAAGTTCTTCATGTTCTTCTCGGGCTGTTCATGTAAAACAGCAAAAAATAGATTTTATTAAAGGTGAAGGTCCCTTTTTTCACAGAGACTGTTGCCATGAGTTGTTGGGTCATGTTCCCATGCTAGCTGTCAAGGAGTTTGCCCAGTTCTCACAGGTAAGATACTGCTTGACCAACTACTCCAAATAGCAGGACGAACATGCCTCAAAGGCATGTATCTCCCTATGCTTGAACTGCTGTGTTAAGACTTGGTCGTCTCCTACTTACAGTGGTGGTAGACGAGCAGCGTCCCAGGAGATATTTACTCCAAGGGAGTGGTGATGTTATGCTCTGTGGGCGACTTGTAAAAGGAAGGGGAGCAGCATTTGTGGGACTACTCTGTGGGAGGGCTACATTAGTCCACTGCAGGATGCCGGCAGAGACTCTGTGGTGTGGTGTGTCCTAACTACTGAGTTCCTTATTCTCCTGATGTCCTCTCATTCACCACATGAACCTAACCAGCAAGAGCCATCCAGACCCCTGTCTCATTTTCAGCTCACACAATGCCACCATGCCATCAATTGGAGAAGTTTTTCCTTTTACAGCTCACCAGATTCTCACAGCATTGCTCACACTAGTGAAGAGGCTACAAAAATATATCAGGGCTTCTTTATACCATAAGGGGCTACTTAGTGTGAGCAGTCAGTGCTAGACCCAAGTGAACTCTGTGACCTTGTATAACTAAAGACTTCAAAACTATGAATGTGCCTCAAAACCACATCAGAGAAAAAAAAATCATATTTTAGATTAATTAATGAGTGCCCTGTGTTGAAATTGGCAAGAAGTGCATGGCAGTTATATGATGTAGGTTCCTGCCAGAATATCTGAAAAAGAAAACTAGTTCACCTCACATAATGTGCCTTCCAATTGTATCAAACTGGAAACATGCTAGTTTACATTTTGGTCACAAATATTGGTGATCCTCAGATTCAGATTTAGTGGTTCTTAAGCTCATCCTGATGCTCTATAATGTATTCTGGAGGATCCTTCTTCAGCTCAACACCAGAAGTGAAGGTATACTAGAAATAAGAAATTGTAGTAATTTTAAAACTTTCAACTTAACTCTTTTCTCATCTATATTGCAGAATATGAGATTATTTGGTGAATAATACAAAATATTTTCACAGTTGAATTTCATCTCATGAATATTCTCCTTTATTCCATTCAACAAGAGAAAATGAATGATGAAGAAAAACTATTTCTGTTTACTTGCTGCATTATACGGTTCCCAGCATAGCTAAGAGGGAAAACTTAAAGATTCCTGCTAGCAGAATAACAGTTAATTCAAGAGGGAGCATACAAGAGAGTAAAAGGAGTTCTCCCTGTGTGCCTTTGGTAAGAAGTGGAGTACTCCATCTTTGTAGCAGGACTATTCCCTCAGTCCCCTCTCTTTTGCTCCTTTGCTGGCATGCTGCCTTCCCTCACTTTCCTAGTGCGTAGTCATCAGGGATCTGTGGTACCCTTGAGCACTGCCAGAAAGAGAGTGGGACACCAAGATATACTAACAAAGATAAAAAAACACACCTTGCTATCTTTCCTTCCAACGCCTCCCCTTAAATCTTGACAGGGATAGTTCAGCAATAAACCAAGAGATGGTTAATTTTGTACAGAGAGCTCTGAGGATTAAGCGCTCATCAAATGAGTCTCCCAGTAGTATGTAGCCAGGGATCAGGGAGAGGTAGGCATCCTGGAAGCCATGGAAGGTCATTTTAGGTGACAAAAACAATGACTAGTTCATGCTATTCATGCTAGAAATGATGCGGTCCTCTCCCTTCCTCACTCTCCCTTGGGCTGAATAATCACACTACTGTAACACTGCTCGCTTGCTTACTTGCTTTAGGATATTGGACTGGCTTCTCATGGATCATCTGAAGCAGAAATTGAGAAATTTGCCACAGTAAGTACAGATGGCAGTTTAATATCAGAAGCAAAAAACAAGGGTTCCACTGCATATCCTTCCTTATGCAGATGAGGCTTCTCACTCATGTTCGGGATTAGGCACGCCAGAATGGGAGCACCAAAAGGATCTTGTCATCTTCCCATCCACAGTTCAGAACTGGGTGGGAGCTGGTGGGGGTGGGAGCCCAGAAGCATGTGAACATCTGAGAAAAGGCTTATAGCTTTTGCTTCCATACAAATATACTCCAGAAGCCAAGGTGCTACAAATTCAGCAACAGGTAGGTCCCAGCTCACTTTCCAGATTCACCTAACAGGGTGGATACTCTGTGTGATTTTCTCATAAACAAAAAGAGATCAGTGGACCATCCAAATCCAATGTACCCCATATCCATTAATCTCACAAAAGAGGAGAGCTCTTAACATCAGTTTGAGAGCAAGTCAAATTCACGTATGATTTTTATTGATAATGGCAGCAATTTCCCAGACCTGATCATTTTTTGCAGTGGGGATGAGAGGAGCCTTATTCATTCATACAACTCACGTACACAGCAAGGATGAGCTGAGCTTCATTCAGGAAAGTAGGTGGATGGACAGTCTGTCACTGTCCACAGCCACACTCATAGTGTGGTGGTATAAGGGCACTTTGTGAAAAACATTATGGCCAATCTAAAATCTATCTGCAAATGCCCTTCTGTGCTTCAGGACTAGGTAAGATTAGAGGTAGTTAGAGGTATTTTTAGAGCTGGGAAAATAAAGGGACCCAATGGGATTTTTTTTTTTTTTTGTAGCATCATACAGGTTCTGAGTTGGTGGAGTGAGGGAACTAGTTGGAAAGAGGCAGTGGCACATTCATAGTAGCTCTACAGTTACCCTTCTATGGACCTGGACAGGCTAAAATAAGATTAAGATTCATGTTTCGGTTAGGGCTAAGAGAGTGATGGGTCTCAAGAAAGCTTTTTTTGTAGTATCATCTAGTTCTTCATAATACAGAGTGAAGGCCCAGTTTTGGTAGAGTCTGTGGCTGATATAGCATGCCTCTGCACCACTCCCTGACTCCAGGCTGACTAGGGCTAGATTAGAGTTAGGGCCACGGTTAGCAGAATGATGGATTTCAGGTATGACATTTTCATAGTAATATCTAAGCTTTGGAGAGGTAAGTTGACCAGGGATACAGACAAAGATCCATGAGAACATAGTTCTGTAAGTGCTATTGAAGCATTCTGAATTGTAAATGTATTCTAGATTAACCTTTAATTCTTTAATTGTTTAAAAGTTAGAGACCTAATGTAGGCTTGTTGCTTAGGTACCTTCACTTGACAATAGAGAAGAACCTGTAATATATTCTCTAACCCATAGATGCCTAACATATATATATATTTTCCTCTGGAAGACTCTACCATTCTCCACTTAGTATAAAGAGAATGTAAGAAATTAGCTTAGATGATATGCCACCATTTTATCCGACTAAAATTTTATTAAATGAATCTCTACTTGTTGCTACAGTCTATAGTTGCAGGACAGACTTTGAAATATGATTATTTCATTCTGCTGCTGGATTAATTTAAGCAGATGGAACTGAGCTCAGGAGACTAGAAATTGTGAGTGTTCCTGTTGTCCCTGGAGTACCATTAATACCATGTCTTGTACCCTATTAAAATAACGAGGGCAAACAATTAGCTCAAAGTCATCATATCTAAGGAACCACCAAAAAGAACTGCTCATCTTAGGGCATTGACCCATTTTCCACTCTCTATTCAAAAATACCTTCTGCAAAATTTGGAGATCCTCAAAAGACTTATCACTGGGACGTAATTAGTACCAAAATTATAAATACAATAATGATAGAGAATTATCATATGAATTGTAGAACGAGCGGCTCAGAATTCTGCAGGAATAAGGATCATGGCATAATGCCTTTTAATTGCAAATTCTCCAACTAAAATAAGTCACCAAATCCTAAGACGTTTATCAAAGATAGTGGCATAAAGGAAAAGACTGTGAAAGGCAGAATAGACAGGAGTTAATAGACAGGAAAGTTTCACATTACTTTACAAAGTGTCTGCAACAATTTGTGAAAAATGTTGAGATTACTTTGCTCATAGGTAAATTACACTCAGGGTCCAGACCTGAAATGAGGCAGCAAAAAGCTGTGTATCCTTAAGGAACCCTGAAGACTTGTGACACAAGGCCATTTTCTTGAAACGTCTCCTGTTTTCCATGTTCTGGACAACATCTTTTGCAGTGATCCAGGAGCTCAGATGTCAGAAGGTGTCCAGAATGGTCCTCCAGTGCCCATTTGCTTAAATCTTAAATCCTGCTGGATGCTGTTGCAGAGAGAATGTGTTTCAGGGACTTTTTCTGAAAATCCTAAACCCCGCAGTGGGTGTTTCCCAAGTGCTTATGGGGACTACGTAAAGAAATCTCCAGTTTATTCTCACCGTAATGCTGCTCACAGTTAACAGGATGTATAATAATTTGTAACATCTTCCAAAGCAAGAGAAGGATAGGACTTTATGATTTCATTTACTTACCCCTTTAATTATCATTAATCTTTTTTTCCATTTTTGGTAGTGAAAATGGGAAGCAGGTTTTGAATAATACGTGTTAGATTTTATGTGTTAGAATTTATGTGTGTTATGCATGTTAGAGAAAAACAATACTTTTCTTAAAATATACAAACTTAAAGACAGGAAGGCATTAAAGAGTAAGGATTAAAAAAAAACAACAAAAAAAAGAAAACAGAAAAAAGGCCTAAGAATGAAGAAGGAACTGCCCATTAAGACTATGATTTTCACAATTTGTTCTTGATTATCAGCTTTATTGGTTTATTGTGGAGTTTGGACTCTGCAAACAAAATGGATCCATCAAAGCTTGGGGAGCAGGGCTGCTTTCGTCTTATGGGAGTATGTGTTGTACATATGATATTGTAAGATATCTAGTCTAAAACTAAAATAATCTAGTTTTCTAAACTTTATAGGAAAACTGAAGGATTCTCCTCACATAGCACAACACTCTGATGGTAGATTTAACACACTGTTTTGTGGGATTTTTTTTTTTTTGGCAAGAAAAAATCACTCTTCTCTCCACAGAACCTACTAAGAAGGGGACAGAATGCCATAGGGCTATACCAAATGATAACCTAAAGATAAAAAATGCAGTGAAAACAACAACCTGTAAACTATTAGACTAGCTGTTTACTATTCCTGTCCAGTAGTAATACAGTTATGTATGTACTCATGTACCTTTCTGCATTATTCACTAGAGGGCAATATTATGCCTATTATGAATTCTCTCCTTCTTTGTCCATGGCATTGACCACGTATATGTTAGAAGAGGATTGTCTGACTGGACCAAATGAAGTGCCAGAAAACTGTATATAGCACATGCACTGACGATAAGAAAGTTCTATAGAATCTTACATTCTGAAATGCTTTTCAAAACTGATTCCAGATTGGAGTTTTATGCAGATGAAAATCACTGCACACATGTTTGAAATTGCCTTCAGCAGATTGACTGTATGCCTTTACAGAGAGCTTATGGGTTTCCTCTCCTTACAAACAGCCGACAGAATGGGTATCCATTTCTTTGTTTTGCAGAGCATGGAAGCAGATGATTATTTCATAAGTGCCAAAAGCTCAGCATCCAAATCAGCCGTTCTCAATTGCTTAAATTTGTGCAGATAATGAATGCTTTTTTTGGCATGGGCAAGAGACAAAGGAAAATAGGTGTTTTTTTAAGTCTTCTTATTTATATACATTTTTTTTTCATCCTTTCTTAAGCTTAACAGATAGATAAAGCAACATACCACCAACTATGTGATGCACTCACATGAAGCCATCATTTTTCTTTTGGTGCCCGTGGCTTGAGGTTAGAATGATCATGATATTACAGATATTACATCACTCTCCTGATTGGTAGAACTGTCAGCCCTCTCCCAATCAAGGACAAAAAGAGGAGACAATCCACTAGCATATCTCAAAATATTTATCATAAGAGCAGGAGGACACATGGAAGCTAGTGCATAGAAAAAGGAACTTTCACAGACCTTTCATTTTAACTGTGCTGACCTTCGCATTGTTTTTTCTCCCAACACTTGCAAACTCAAGAGTTCTGTTTGCAGACTCAGTAGTATATGATCTGCAGAGCTTTCTCACTTGATAAGTGAAGATATCTGTGTCCTCATCACCTCTGTAAAGAAACAAATGTGTTTTTTTTACCGCACAGCAACCTGATTTGTGCACATGATCATTAACAGGAATATGCTAACACTGCTGCAGCACTGCTCCTTAGGAGAGTGAAATGTACTGTTTTGGAACAACGCAAATTAGGCTGCAGTGCAACATATCTGGTTTACACATCTATGAGTTTCAGGATAAAGCTGACGCTACTAATTTTCTGAGAATCTCTTGGTACGTGTTGTATTCACAGTCAACAAGCAGAAAACATGGACTCGTTTTTATTAATCTTGTAACACCAAGAAAATTCAATATCAAAATCCATTTCAAGGCAACATTTGTTTTGTTCTGCTTGCCTGAATACTTTTCCACTTTAACTCAAAAGCATTTAGGTATTAAGCAAGACAATAAAGGGCACTGATACTCATGTCTCTGAAACTTATGTTTTGGGGGACCTAGGCTAAAGTTCAGAAGCTCAGAAAAGGTTAACTAGTGGCTTCACAGGAGAGCCTCCAGCAATTCTGATTTAAATCTTTAATCATCCCATCATAAGCAAGGGAGCCTGGCTGAATCTAAGGTTAAGTTTGTGGCTAAGAGGAACCAAGTTAGTGAGTGACCTCATCTGTGAAATCCAGGATTGCACTTGCTGTTTAAGGGAATCTAAAAACCATGGAGTCTATATGCTTCTTATTATTGCCTAGCTGTCATATTAATATTCACTGCAGAATCTATCTGCATGATGTTATGTCTTTTTCTGTTAGTTTGAATTTCACACCGGTGAAGGTGTATGTCACATAACAAACATTTCTATTTAGTGGTTGGGTTAGAACATACAGCACTTGTGTTCTCCCTCCCGTCTTTCTTTTCTTCCCCAGATATCAACAAACTGTTCTGCTTTTCATTAAAGCAGTAGCCCAGTGTTACTCGTTCTCAAAATAGTGCTATATAACACAAAGTATAACTGCATTTCAGATTGCCTACTTCTAAAGCTGACTGCGGAAAAAAATAACTGTCCTTGAGTTGATAAATAAGAGTTTCTCATAATTCCCTTTATTATCTATAGTTGCTTGGGTTATGCACCTGGATAAGTTCTTGACACTATTGGCTCCATCCAGGTTTCTCATCCATCATGTTTATGAAATTACATACAGAGGTGATAGCAATTGTATTCAACAGGAAACAAAAAAGGATGCCTCCTTCCAGAATTGTGTCCCTCTTGCACAACACACCTGAGTCAGACTGAGGATGGGTAGTTAGTTCACCAGAAATGACCTGTGCAATCCCTGTGTGAGCTTGGGAAGTTCTTCTCTGGAGAGTTTTTGGGACAGCAGCTCAATGGTCACCTTGAGCATCTCAAACTGCTTGCGAAGAATTAATTATACCCATGGACTTAAGTGCTGAAGTTTCCTTTTACAGCTGATTGATGAATCACACAAATTTTTATTTGAAACAAAGTTGAAATTCAGAAAACATTTCTATTTAATCATTGTAGTCTCCATAATTCTAATTTCAGTGTAGAATCAGTGGCAGTGTGAGCAAAGTGCTGAGATTCTATGCCTAAGTACCTGCTAGCTACTGGATAACATTTATCAACTGTTTCTTTTACACCTGAAGAGAGAAAATAAATGTAGTGTGATTTCTATTTTTGTAGATGCTTTTTTTTTTTTTTCAGAAATACAACAGTGGTTAAGCAATTGCATTAGAGAAAACGAAGTAAAACTGCTCCTTGCACTTTTAGACTGGAAACTTTTGAGGCTTGCGATAGCCTTCAGTCCCTTGTAGAATTTGTTTTACAGTCTTTGATCAGCTCCTGAGAAAGCTCGAGGTAAGTTTCACTATCCGTGGGAGAAAGTCATTGTGCAAGGGAAACCAAATTGTTGGTCCTGATATTTATCTGCAAGTCTTTTAAATATTGGCCCAGCTGTGTGCCTGTGGACTGTGGCTGTCTACTCCACATCATTTAGCTGATCAGTGTAAGAAGTGGCATGGGCAGATTCCCTGCAACTAGTGATGCTTCAGAGACCCACTGCAGCATCCTGCATGCAGCAGGGAGTTTTCTCATCATTGTAGCTTTCCTGCCCAAGTAAATTGGGATGATTTGGCTGCTGAGGAGGTGAAAAAGGCACTAGTAGCTAAGGCCAGGTGGTGGATTACAAGGTGACATCTTCTAACCATCTGGGAAGGGTCAACAGCATCATGTCCATTTCGTCACTAGGAAGGAGTCTAGGAACATCCTTGAATCGGTCTGGCCAGGCTGGCTGTGGGCATGGCTGTAAACCAAGGAACTGTATCCTAGCTTCAAAATCTTCAAAACGCTTTCCTCTTCTCTACAGCATCCACTCTGATCAGGCTGAATTCAGCTGATCCTGCCAAAACTCACCGCTTAGCAAAAGGTAGATGATGCAGAAGAGGTAGAACTGCATGTCCTCTGCATGGGGTCAGCACTTGAATCCAGGTTATCTAACAAATCATTCAATAACAGCAGGTAGGTATCAGAGGGACGGGATAACTGTGCTGAAGGCTGAACTGAACAGTTGTAGAGGGTCTGACTGCTGGCCAACCTTGCCTCTTCTGAACCGTAAGAATTCATCCCCAATAGCTATTGCAGTGTTTATTTCACTATATTCTGTCAGCTGTTCTGCATTATCTGAAATGCTTCTCCTGTTAACACTCAGCTGGACTCTTTCCTACATACTGTAAAATCTTATGGCTCATACCACACTTTTGGCAGCACTCAGTGCTACATATGCTTTTCTTGCAGCACAACAAGTTCTTAAATTGTAGAGGCCTTTCAGGCCATCCAGTTTCAAGCAGAACTTCCACTGAAATCAATGGGATTTCAGTTCTGCTTAGACATTGACAACACAGTGGGACCCCTGTCAGGTTTTGAGTTTCTAAAATCTTTTCCCATTAGTCCTCAGAGTTTATAGCATTGTAAGAGCAGGCTTAGGTTTGTATATACCATCTATCTTAGACTGTATGAGTGCTTTCCAAGGTTTATTCTTCAATTACACAGTGCAAATGAAGAACAGGAAAAGTACTGTCTATTAACATTTTATATTATTGTTCTTTTTTTTTAAGAACCTTTTATTAATTTCTGCATCAGCTCCGTAACAAGTTGGCCTACTGGTTAAGGCAGGCCTCCAAAGATGGAGAGTTCAGGCTCAGTTCAGTGAAACATCTAAGAGTGAGCTGCAAGTCTTATACAGTGTTCCTCACTCTACTGGTTCTTACAAAAAGCAGTATCTAGATTGTAACATGATGAAGGAAGCCTTCTGAAGACTGAGGAAGAATAGAGAGAAAGATAGGCAGGGAGGCACATCATCCTGGCTAGCTGGAGCTCAAACCAGCTTTTAAATACATATACAGTTAGTTAAAGCATCACTAAAGTTGAGCTAGCTTTAAATTAGCTCATGCAGTTTCAGTATCAGATGAACTGTGCAGGGAATGACTTGGAGCCTGAACTCTGCTACCTTCTCAGGTCCCCGCAGAAGTATGAAGCAACTGTCACCCATACTTCAGTTCCCACTGGCACTTGGCCTACTGCTGCCTAGTTTGAAGTTGGCTCTAGTATGTCTAAACATGGGACCAAGGGGCCTGTGGACTGCAGTATGGATGTAAGAGGCTTCTGTAATACTCCAGGTTGAGGGGAAAATAGGAGAACCTGTTACCTTTGTGAGCCCAAAACAGAAATGCATACACATGCCTCCATTTCTCCCCATCTGCCCCATACACTGCCCATAGATTGCTCATGCTTTGTTTCAGAGTAGCTTTTAGGCTGCTCTTCCTGGCATGGAGCTGTGCAGAAAATACCATGAGCCTGTTGTCCACTCTTTAGCACAGTAAGAAATGTGAGCTTGGTAGGTGAGGACTCTGAAATAGTGCTAGGTGCTATGAGTCTTCTACCGTACTGGCTGGAAAAAAAGGAAGTGTGATACTATGAAGTATCTTAAGTATTCTTCTGCTAGATATCCCTCTCTGCCTGAGAATGCAGCTGTGGTACCCTAATGTTGCAGTAGCAGAATAAACATCTCCTTCCTTTTTTAAATTTAATAACTGATAGTTATGAAAGCCAACTTTCACCTGTGAAGGAGTAGGAATAGCTCTTGCCTTTAAACCATTTCATGAAGGTTATTTCATAGCTGTATAGGCACTATTTCTTGTTTTAAGTCATATTTAAGTTTTGTCATTTCTGTTGCAAAATATGCACTATCAAACAAGCCAGAGCACAAGCCTTTTGATCCAGAAGTGAGTGCAGTTTGTTCCAATCAGGACCAGCCTGTCTGTTTTGTAGTAGAAAATTCTGAGGGTGCCAAGGCCAAGCTCCATTGAGTAAAGCAGTCACAGCTATTTCTTTCATTTCGGGGGACACAGCAGCTTGAACCCTAATCTCAAATGCATCCACCACTACTGTTTTAACCAAGGTAGCCTATCTATCTCACCACACACTTCGTCTTCACAGTAGCTTTTTTAGAATTAAGCTAAACACATTTTTAGAATTAAATTAAACACAATGTTGTTTTGTCTATGAAAAACTTCACAGAAAAGCATAGCTCCATATTGCTATGTCCTTTTCTGTGCTCCATCTTAGCAATGCCTCATCTTTACTCTGATAGTAGGAATAAATTCTGAACCTGGGCAGCGTGTGGCAGAGTGCAATTCCCCAGTTCAGTTATCTGTGTGCTATTCCATACAAATAGGATGACATAAAGAAGTAAAATGATTTAGCTGAGGTCACAGGCAAATTTTACTGCAGACTCAGGAATTAATATGGATCAGCAGGGGCTTAAAAACAAGAGATTGTTTTTCCCCTTTGCTTATACCTGCGCAAGAATGCAAAATCAGCAACAGCAGGCAATCTAGTTCCTAAAAAGTAACTTACTACAACCTAAATAACATCATTTTAGCAGTATTAGTTTGACTGTGTTATTTATCATTAAAAAAAGATTTTCTTTTTTGGCATTCTGGGCCTTCATCTCCAATAGTCTGAACAACAGGACCATCTCTGCCTGGACGCAGGAGGCTGTTAGTAAAGCCAGTAGGGAACATGAGAAAGCTAAAGTGAAGGATTTTTTTAGGAAAAGGCAAGACTTCTCCTTTGCTTCCCCCTCTTTCTTCCCAGAAGAACAGTCTGTTGGGGTTATAGCAATGACAAATTAGACCCCTAATTTTTAAAACCCAGTTTCACATTTAGTTGTTATCCTGACCCTCTGTAAAGAAACACAGCTAAGAATCACTGCACAGAACAGAGAGACTTTTCAAGAGCATCTGACTTGGTCAAACCGAAAACAACATAAAAGGACAAGGAATACACCATTCTCTGATCTGAAGCTTTTTCATACTTGTTTTCAAGACAGTTACTCAGCCAAAATTGCTCATAATAACTGAAGGCACAAGGATCTGTCAGAACGGAAAAGATTAGGCAACATCAGTACAGGGGGTTGCTACCAGCATGAACTTAATGGAAATATTGTCAAAAATGGCAAGCAACCATGTTATTTCATCAGTAGAGAAGGCAAAGTAGCCCAGGATGCCTAATATCAATGGCTCTTTTACAGTTTTATGCAGCAAGAGCTACTTCAGGTTATTTCTTGGAAGTGAAGAAGTCAGACATGCTGTATTCCTGCATTCCTCTAGCTTGTGATTGTAGTGGCTCTGAGCTGCATTAATGTAGAGCTGTAAGAGCACAGACAGGGGCTGAGCCGGCCATGCCGAGAAGAGGCACAGTGGATCTTTTGGGTTGCAAGAACAGCAGCAGGGGGGAGAGAATGACAGAGCAGACAACACTAGTGAGGGGCAGTGTGGAGGGTGTTGCAGCTGCCGCTGCTCCCCTTATGAAATCCATGCCTAATGCTGGGAAATTGGGTCCCACAGGTTTTGCATTTAGGGGAATGGCTTCTGAACTAGCAGATCTGTCTCCGTTCCCCAGCATAAACTACACAATGAAGATCAAAAAGCCTTTCTGTCTGCGCTACGACCTGTTCACCAGCAGCATAGAGGTTCTGAACACACCTCAGAAAGTCCAGCGAGCACTCAGTCAAATGAAAGAGGAACTGAAAACCCTCTCCTTGGCCCTCGAAAAATCTCTCTTAAAACCACAGCAGTACATCTGGCACTGAAACACGAGTAGATAGTTCCAGCACTTGATGATTTAGTGATGAAGTTGTAGCTGCATGCAAAAGTCTTTAACCCACAAACAACTCTGTCAAGTTAATCTTTTCACAGCAATTGAGGCTGTTGACTTAGCCACGTTAATGAGTTCCTACAGTATGTTCAATGACAAACAAGACCAAATTTCTCCAACTTTTGGTAGGTGATATGAGATACAGCTGTTTGGAATATACTTACCTATTATTATTGGCCCTTTACAGGGGTTTATTCACAGCCCACCTTTTCAAGTTAACTGTCACTCTGTACAGCAGACCTCAGCATGGTAATTCTTCAGCCACACAATCTTTTACTTTATTGCTTTTATTTTATTGCTTAAATAACATGATCACAGACTGCCTGAAGTCAGCAGTCTGTACAGCTAGCTCATTTCTGCTAGCAATTACTACCAGCTATTTTGTTGACAAACCATGAATGGTTCCTTCACAATGAGCAGATTCAAGAATCTGTAGAAGGAACCTTTTACTTTGACTCTGTATTTGTTGTAGGCAGTTATCTCTGCCTTCAAACATGGCTAAATAATTCCCTGTCATATTTGGGGATCCGGAATATGTTTCCCATAGAATATGTTTCCCAGGGAAAAAAGAAATAGAAAACCTGAGGCCCATAACTACCTTTAATTTGGGAACTCTGGTTTTGTCACATACAAGTGTGCTTGGCTTGAAAGAAAAATTGGATTGTGGGAAATAAATTGGATATAGGGAAGGATTTTTAAAGTGGAAAACAATGAGTAAAGCTCTTTTAATTTTCCATGAGATTCATATATTCATAGACACCTTTTTAAAAGTTTGTTTCTTATTGACCTTATTATGAATGCAGTAACAATCAAATCTACTAATCTTCTATAGTGTTGACTCTAAAATCAACCATACAACCTTGTTATGGAGGCAATATCAATTATGTGCTCCATATCATTCTGCCTCCTTCTCTAGTCTCATGTCTGAAATTTATCTATGCTGTCACGTTTCCCAGAAACAATTCCATTAACTCCCCTTTCCAAACCTCCATGCTTTTTATATGCTCTTGCTTACTCTACAAATAGAGAAAAATTCAGGAAGAAAAAGGAGGCTTATTCCTAGAAGGATTGCCTTTCACACTTCAGCAACAGTAAAGACACATGGCATGGATGCAGGTTGCAGGTACAGTATAAGCAGGGGAAATGGGGCAAAGAGGGAAGCGTGATTCAAGCTAGGTGACAGTAATTCATAAATGTAATTGTAGATTTACCTTATGCAGCTTGGAAGCATCACTTTTATTGTTAAAAGTATATTTAGGATATGGCAGACAGCAAATTTGCAGCTTGTCTGCTGCTATTCACTAACTGACAGTATACATGGCCCAAACTCTGAAGCAAATTTAAGGTGGTTTGGCTCTGGATGGAAAAGGAGTCATCTGCTTTGCACTAACTAGTCATTGTTCTGTACACAGAAATTTACAACAGAGCAATGGACATGCTGTTATTTCATATAGAGTTTGTCTTGGTATAATTTGTCCACTTGCCAGGCTCGAAAGAAACTGCCTTATTGAAAGTTAATGGGATTTTGTCTCCTAAATCTTTATCTCCATAAGCACTTCAGGAAATTTTCCCATGGACAGTAATAGAGTATTAAAGATCTGGAGAGCTGCTGCAATTGGTTCCATTTTATTAAATGTGGTGATGGCTGACAAATTTGGAAGTATCTTGGCAAAATAGCTATGAAACCCCTTCTTCTCAACAGCAGAAACTTCCCAAGTTCTTTCTTTTTCATTTAAGTCCAGAATTTTTATATTCTACTTCAGGAAAACATTTGCATATCATAAAATCTGTCTTGTTGAAGCCTCAGACAGAGACAGGGTTGAAGTGAGTGCATTCACTTCCAGTATATTTACGTTGTGATGATGATTTCTCAGCATATGTTTATGGATTTGATTCTCCTTATCCTGCTCATACACTCACAAATACCATTTCTCTTTAGAGCAATTTGTTTTGCTACATATTGTAATAATTTATCTGTCTACTTCCTGCCAATTGGTACATAGGCAAAAATGCTTGATAGCTCACAACAGATTGTTTTCAGAAATATTATTTTCATCAACCAGATATTTTACACTGTAAAATTGAATCATGTGCTCCAGTTCTGTGTATTTTCTTTTTCTTTCTTTTTAACTGGAAAATAATGCCAGAGCGGAAGAGCTATCAAAATATTTTCTATAGATGGACTCTGTAGGCCATAGGGTCTTTTTCATGTATTCCCTCTGAAAAGGCTGAATGTGGATTTTAGACTTGAGTTTGGCTATTGCTCAAAATAGACCTATATTTGGAAGAAATGAGAGACCTGATGGATTTGTTTTGCCCAAGGCCTCACACTTTCCTTGGAGGGACTCCAGGCCCGCCCACACACCCTTGTCTTTTCCAGTTCCTGTAGCAATGAGAGAAAAAGAAATTATTTGGAGCCAGATTCTCGCACCCTTACACACACTGAGTAGTACCTGATCTCTCAAATAGTCTGAACAACAGTACAGAACCTATTCAAGGTGCTGTACGCACAACGTAAGAGCAGGATTATCAAACAAAATCTTTGTGGATTTACTTGATTTTAGAGAAGTCATCTTAATGACAGTTGGCCTAAAAACATGGTCAGGATAGGCTCCAGTAAAGCTTAATAAAGTTTCGCCAGTAATGAGTTTGTCTGTTTGAACTTTCAAGAAACAGAAATATTATTCCAAAAGAGGTGAACCTTTCCCTCTGTACTCAGGCAGAACCTACCCCAAGATTGCCATATTCCACACTCTAATGAGGTCCTAATTCTTCACTTATTCAATGAAATAACTAAGTGAAATCCTTCAGCGCTACATCCCTATGAGGGATACTGGCCATACTGTTGGTCCAGTAGCCCTTCTTTCATTCCCACACAGAAGTGAAGGAGATGCTATCTCATACTCTTGCTAGGCTAAGGCAAGGATGATGGGGAAGGCAGTGATGGGACCTCACAATGAAAATAATGGCATGGGGAGGAAAGCACCAACCAGTAAAAATATGCCTTTTTGTTCAGTTTTCATTTCAGCAGTTTCACATTAATCTTGCACAAGAAGGCTCCAAAGCCAAGTAAAACACATCCTGTGACTTGAAACTGAACTGATGAACTCCCCATGGGTCCCTTGCTTATCCTGATAAGCTTATTTTTCCTAGATGGAGTGCATTTAGAACAAAATAGTGTATGTTATTAAATCTGTATTGTGCTGTTCTGTTATACATGAGAGAATTAGTAAATTCAGTTCATGGGTTTGGGTTTGTTTTGTTTTTTGGCTAACCAAGTCTGCCCTCTACCAATTTTGGTCCACCCTCAAGCCTCCAGCTACTTCACTGCTTCCCTGCAGATTTACTAGGGATGCCAAGGGTACCACTGTGTAAGGAGAATACAGAGTTATGCAATTTGGGGAATTTGGCAGGACAGGAAAAGGAAATTTAGGCAGGCCTCCCACTCACTCCCATGAGAAATAGTATTATATTACAAGGCAGAGCTATCATCCTCAGAAAGACCTTCTCAATCATTTCCTTTTTGTTCTTTTAAGATTTCAACCCTTATGCTATCTGCTGAAACTGAACATAAAACCCAACTTAACCCATTAAAAAATCCAGGAGAAGAAGGAAAAAGATCTACTAAGATAGGAAAGTACAATTTCTTCAGCCTTCCTTAACCCTGATGAAGGAAGGCAAAAATCAAACTTCCATGAAAGTTTTTTTTTTTTTTGAGGAATCTTAAAACATGGAATCATTTAGTATAGAAATGCACACATGAAGATCACATAACACCTATCATTGAAATGCCACCAGTTGCGCAGTAAATCATGACAATCAGTCAATCCAAACATACCAAAGTATTACTTGATCATTTGAAGCAGGAAATCAAGTCACTGGGAAAATCTTTCCAGCAGCCTTGCTCTAGATAGGGTTTTTCTGGAGTTGCTTCTGGAGATATGCTATAGCACAGAGAAATTCCATCTGGAACAAAGAACAGATAATAAGCTGATGCCTGGTCAGAGCTTAGTGGAAAGGGTTATTATCTGTATGATATTAAACATACATTAACTTTGGGCAACACTGGTGCCTGAGGTGTAAAGGGAAAGCAAAGTTCTGACATTGTCTCCCAGCACAAGAATTCCTCAGGGGACACAGGGCCAAACTAGAAATGGGGTTTGGTTGAGAACTGGCAGAGCATAACAGCAGTAAGTAGAAAGGACCCTTAGGCAGTTCTAAAACATACAGGTTTTGCACATGTTCGATCATTATGTTTGGGTAGCATTTCTATTTAAGAAGGAAATTTAGCATGAAGGAGAAAAGAATCATACATGCAAGACTGTAGAAAAGTCAAGGTCAGCTAAGCTTGTGTAACTATGCCTGAGGAGAGTTACTCTTATATAAGTGAATAGAGTAGCATAGGTTTCAGCATAGGGTGCAAACACTAGAAAGTGGAAAAGGACCGCAGAAGTCTCTGTTTAAGAGTTTGGTGTGTGGGAAAGCAGAAGCTATCCAGGCCTTGCTGTCTAACAAGATTCAAATAATCCTAAATTGTGAGTGAAGGTTACTGTAGGAAGGGAAAGCAACCAGCTGGCCAAGAGCTACCTCCCCAGCAGAAAGCTGTAAAATTGTTATTATTACTGTTGTATGTTAAGTGCTGTCCTTTACCCTGCTTAACTAACTCCTTTGTCAAGAATTAATTTTTTTTCTTTCTCTTTCTTTCTTTCTTTCTTTCTTTCTTTCTTTCTTTCTTTCTTTCTTTCTTTCTTTCTTTCTTTCTTTCTTTCTTTCTTTCTTTCTTTCTTTCTTTCT
>NW_010587337.1:399229-411230 GCF_000705375.1 Tinamus guttatus
TATCCTGTGGCCTGGATGTTCTCCTGAGGAGAAAATCAAGAAGTGGCCTCTTGTCTAGTCTATGCTTTACCGATTTGTCTAGGAGTGTGTTATGTGAGACAGTGTCAAATGCCTTACTTTGGTCAAGGTAGGTTGTATCAGCAGCTCTCCCCTCATCCACCATTTTATTTCTGAAGGCTAGGCATGATTTTCACTTCACCAACCCATGCTGACTTCTCCCTGATCACCACCATTTTATTTCTGAAGGCTAGGCATGATTTCCACTTCACCAATCCATGCTGACTTCTCCCTGATCACTTTTTTGTCCTTCATTTGTCTGAAAATAGTATCTAGGCTGACCAGTAGTTCCCCAGATCCTCTTCTAGCCCTCCTTGAAGACAGAAATGACTTCTGCTTTCTTCCAGACCTAAAAAACTCTTCTCAGTTGCCATGACTTTTCAGAGATAATTGAGCGTGTTTTCTTTAAACGTTCCCTAACCTGATCCTGGTGAGCGAGACTGTGAGAAAGAAGACACAGTTCTATAGCCCATCATTAAAGCAATCTCTTGGCATGTTGGAGGCTCAAGTTCATTGCTTGCTACAGTGGATACCCAGTTATCCAGGACAGAAGAACTGCTCTAATAGAAGAGCAGTTGAAGAAGAATAACTCTATAATATCGAATCACCTGGTCTGTTGGACAAGTTATTTGGGTATGGGGAGCCTCAGAAGAATATAGCATTGGTATAAATCTGAATTATACCGATAATATTTACTGGGTAATTAAGATAGTGTTACTATCTTATGTAATATGAACTTAGTATAGTGTTGTGCTGTAAATATTACTGGATAACTTGTAAATCCCTCTGTAGTTCATATATGAGGAAGTGCATCAGATAATACCTCTCCTCCTGATCACATTTTAGACCTTCAGATGGATTCTCTTTCTTTTGGAGAAAGGGAAGATGAAACTTTTTGAGTATCCCTTCTTTCCTTGGAATCAGCTAAGTGCCATAAGTATATCCAGATGGGATGAAGAGGCTGTCATTAATAGTCAGTATTATTACTAAAAAGTAATAACATGTTAAGTAACTAAATTTCAGGTGATATTGTGGTTTCTAGTTTTCACTAATGCACAAGAGTTGAAGCACAAGAGAGATGCTGTGGTCCCAGTACATAGCGGGAAGACCATGGAGGAACTGGTGCCCCAAAGGTAATGTGCCTTTTTACAAAGGTAAAGGGCCCAAAGGCTGGCAAAGGACTTGTTATTTGAGCCAGCAGGTAGACAGTAGGGGAAGCTGCAAGTAGATTTGAAGGCTGAGGATGAGGCACACAGATCAGAGCTGCCTGTACATAAGCATCTCTTGTATCTCTGAAGCATGATTTCATTCCTATATGCTTTTCTCTGTATCCTTGAAGGTCCCATCCCTTGATGAGTATGCTTTACCTGCTATCACACTTTGGAGTTCCAGTTCATTTGCAAAGTCTCTTTGGCTTCACCTGGCTCTTCACATCCTGAAGTGGTTCAGTCTGGAGGATTTAGGCTATGCTGTGCTAGCCAGATAGGCTGCCTACAGCAACCTTCCCAGCCAGAGGTGAATGTTATATGAACAGTGTACCTGTGTGTGTAGCCTCTCAGTGCTATTTATCTTTTGTCCACAAGGTGGTAGCGTAGCATTAGCATTAAGGTACAGGTGGCCACTATCTCCTGCCTGGTCAACTGAGGGACTCCTACTATTGGACAAGTGTTGAGAACCAGCTCCCTTTTATGACCTTCTAATTAAGGCAGGCGTGATATATTAGACCAAAGACACATACATCAAGTTAGTAAAAACTGTAAAAATAAAGGGGAGGTACAGAAATCTATTCAATGGACCACATGGAAATAATGAATAGTAGGTACTAAAACATACACCTCAGCTTTGATAATTTGAATTGTTCCCAGTGCTGGTGGATCCAGCTATTACCAAGTGCAAACTGAAACAACCTAGCTGCAGCCACTTCTAACATGACTTTTAGGTGACTCTGAGATTGCAGACTGCTGCATTGTCAAACTTGGCCTTTCAAGGCCCACTAGAACTCTACCAGTTTAGGACCACATGTTGGTCATCTCTTAGAGAAATATTTAGGGTCTTCATTAAAGTTACTTTAGGTTACAATTTAATCTTTGACAACTATACCACTTGCCTTAGATAGTCCTTTCCACAGCTTTTCCCCACTTTCCTTGACTTCCTGATGTCCTTCAGTCCTGCAGCATGATTATGAAAGATCAGGAAACTGCTTCAACACTAATCTTCTCCCCCTCAACCATCTTGCTTTTTTCAGCCAAATTTCAGAGTTTGCAACACAATCTCATGAACAGTTACACTGCCACAAATGGGAAGGCATTGTGCTTGTGGTGGAGGGTCAGGGGTAGGAAGCAATACACTGAACTGGAGTTTAATCCATGAACACTTTGTATCATGGAAGAGTAGCTGTAGTTTCCCATGGTGGGTGGGCTTACTTGCCAGGATTTGTGTCTTCTTATTTGGTCTGTTTCACCGGACAGGATAAGATGCCCTTTAAAGCATGTATTTTACATGAACATCTTGTCAATCACTGTGGAGAAAGTCATGCAGTAACTGTGTGTTTATTCTTTATATTATTATTATAATATAGTCAGGTTTATGAGTACTTTATGAGAACCATACCCCTCAAAATCTCTTGAAGCTCACAGACCATAAGAGAAAAGTCACCCTTGAGTGATTTTGAGCATGACTCATCTTCTATTCTACCAAAATTCAGAGGATTTGAGTAAATCCTATGAGCTGATATCATTCTCCTAATCAATCGTCTCCTAAGCTGGGGTATATATAAACTAATGGAAGTATTGATTTATAGGAAAAGGGGCAGAGGAAGGAAGGGAGCAGTATTGCCGTGGTCTGTTTCTTCACATCACATCACGGTTGGTGCTGATTAGCTAGGCCGCTCTCTAAACTGCCTGATTTTATATCTCCTTTAGCATGTTACCAAAAATAGTGACCCCAACATTAAACCTTGGTTATATATAGGAAACCTATATATATAGGCTATATATAGGAAACCTAGTGGTTTCCTATGTAGGTTGGAAGGACACAGTGTATTAGTGTCAGTGAGATCAAATGAAGTGTTTTTCAACCTATTTGATACCAGAACGCAGTACTGGAACAAAACTCCCCTGTTTCATTTCATTTATTGGTGATTCTAGGTGACTTTCCATCAAAGTGCTGGAAAGTCCTCCTTACCACCAGAGCTGCTGCTCACAATCCTTACAACCAAGATAAAGTGTTGCATAAAACTACGCAGACTCTTAGTTCCCATGGGCATTACTACATACCATGTGTCTGACTATATTTCTTCATCAATTACCGTAACTGTAGTAGGAGACCTTTATTTATGTCAGAGTACCCTTATACTGTACTGATAAGGAATTCTAAGGAAAAGACATAGCTGTCTCCAAGAAAGTGAACTTATCTTCCAGTCTAGTGAAACCTAGTGAAAATAGAGAAAAAAAAATGCTAATATGCTCATGTCACCATTGGAGACCTTACACTTCTGACAGACTGACCCTGGCAGGAATTTATGGCATAGATGTGGCTTAGATCAAATGAAGAATTTGGAGTTAGAAACATATAGCAGTGATTCTTTCAAAATGCTTTTATTTACAGAAATATTCAACTGAAATAAAGTATCTTAACAGGAGGTCTTGATTACTTTTCCATTTCCAAACCACACATCATAATAGGGATGGAATGTGGTTACCATAAATTGTTGGTTTACAAATCATCACTGACTTGTTAGCAACAGCTAGGACATTAGAGTTAGAGCAACAGTTTGGATGTGATAAAATAGCCAGAGCCCATTTTCATGGCATCACTGGAATGAATATAAATGAATTCTTCCCAGAGATTCTTTGTGGTGGTTGTGGTAAATAGCAAGAGCATATTTCCTGCTCATGTTGAAATCAATGGGAGTTTTATTATTGGCATTGAGAGAAGCAGGCTTTGACCTTAATAGAAAAGAGGAGAGAAAAAGTAAAAAAGATGAGGAAAAAAGAAAAGAATGAGCCTACAAGTTCTAAAATGACCAGTGATTCAGATACATGACTGCAGACCCTTCAAAAGAGTATATTAAAAAGCAAAAAGTAACAAAAACTTGAAATTTGGGTCCTTTTTCATTTGCATTTCCTTCCAAGTCTTTTTTTTTTTTAATTCTCTCCTTGTGAACTTAAAAATGAAAAAGTGAAGAATAACCATCACTAGTCACTGCTGAAAATGCCGTTTTTTTTACTTTTCCTTTTTCTTGGAAACACTTTCCTTTCTTTCAGGACACTGAAGAGTTCTCTCATTGGCTTTTGGAGGAAGCCTATAAAAATCAGCAAAGACATTCTTTAAGGGGAGTTAGCACAAACTTTCTTCCATACTTCTGTTTCAGTCATGACATGGATCACTATCAGTCATTCAACTCTGCTCAAGCAAAATTCACATCTGCTAATACTATAGAATTAACAACCTCAGTCTCTGTCATATAGGTATATCTTTGCAAGAGAACTTCTGCATCAGAAGTGGAGAAGCAAGCAGATCTCAAAAGAAAATGCTAAGTTTGCTTAGCTTTGTAGACTTATCCCTTAAGATCCACAAATATCACAAGTGCTCTATAAAAATAACCTATGCCAAAACAAATGACAATATATGCATTCTCACCACATGTAACAACACATTGCAAGCTTATTTCCTTTATCAGGTGTTTTCAAAGCCCTCACCAAGGCACAATTTCTAAATATAGCTGTTTAAATATTTAAAAGACAGAGAGTGAAAAATGTTCCTCCAAAGTCAACAGCAAAACATCCACTGACTTCATAGAGACCAGTATTTCATTTTAGATCCTTAGCAGAATAAAATTATTATTGGGGCTAGAATGACCTCTATTAATGACAATTTTGTTCTTACCTACTTAGATTTTAGCACAATAAACATTAAAGCATAATTTCTGAGGTACAGATGTAGCTTCCCCTTTATTGGGAAGTGAATAAATTTAGAAAGAGAAAATGTGAAGAATACTTACTTTATCCAAAAGAAGTATTGACCCTTTTGACTGACATACTAGTCCTCAATATCTATAAACCATGTTCCCTGAAATAAAAGCCTATAACTCATGGCTTCTAATACTTACAAATCACCAAATTATTTGTCAAAAACCTGCATTTGGACCTTCAGACTGGCACACAGGTGCTGAAAATGACCATCCTGTGCAACTACTTCTGAGCACTTTTTAATCAAATAATTTGGATAATTTATCCATCTTCCAAACCAGGCCCTTCAGCAGTGCAAGACATGATAAATTTAACCTTTGTTAATAAAAACTGAAATTGCAGAACAGTCTAGATAAACTATGATGGACTATGGAAGTTTTCAGAGGAAATCTTGGAGGTGTATTAGTGACTTTTCTTTGGACCTGGATTATTTTTACTTGTTTTACTTCATTACTACAGTTAAGCTTTTACTCCATCTGCATAATGTTTATACTAGGTGGAACAATATCCCATCCTCATTAGGAATCAAGATGCTGCTACCAGAGGAATTTCAAAACGTTCCGGCATTTGTTCACATAGCAGACGGTGTCGTTGTGCAATGAAGACTTACCCAACCTTTACTAGTCGGCTTGAGCGCTTGGTATATGTCTCATTGTACCAGAAAGGAGCTTAGTAAAGACTAATTTGTCTTTCTTAGGAAGTTTTTTGCAGTCTCTGCTAAATTCCCTGCTCCCATAACCTCTTTCTCCTTGTCGGCCTTCAGTTGCAGGTGGAGGCCCAGTCTGCTGCCCACACTACAGCTGTTCCAGTATATGCCTTAGTAATAGCACTTAAGGAAGTACTTGCCTGTCATACATGAGTTTTGTTTAAGAGCAGAACACCCTAAAAAATCAGACAGGGTACTCCAGGAATTATGGACTCAGGCTATACAGTCCCTGTTATCTTAATAATGAACTAAGATTATGGCCTAAGTCATTTAGTCTGTCAAGATATTTGGGGGCAGCTTATTCCAATATACTAGTTTCCATATATTTTCCAGTATCTGATGAGATCAAACTATGGCATTCTTTCAAGACTACCCTTTTATCCGTGCATATTTCTACATTCCCACGTGCTCTTTTAACTATACTCTTTTTCGGGCCTTAAATCTAGTTTAGGAGACTTTTATGTTTTGATATTCTGGAATTCAGGAGAAATGCTTAAGCACTTCTGTAGTAGCTGTAGGTAATGCAAAGGGCTACTCACATATGAGGGGTAGACTAGGAGAAGAGTGTACTGAAAATTCACTTTTAGGATATGCCTGGAGAGGCACTGAGAGGTCTTTGCATCCAGCAAAGTCCTGAGACTGTCCATAAAGTTGACAGACTCTGCAGAAGCTCCTGTGGAGATCAGAAGATGCTTCAAACTGAGTGCTTTTTAAATCCTTCTTAATGGACATAATAGCAACTGTTCAGGCATCTGGTAGCCTTTGGCTATGGGCTTCGTAAAGACTGTATAGTCCTGTGTACTGCTTAAAGAGCCTGTTAGTATGTGGTTTATAAACAATGCATAAGCCTGAATGTGGTATTCAGAAAAACTCTTATGTTTCTAATATATGTAGACATTGTTGTTACTATTATCTAAATTATAACCCTCTCCATACCTTCCAAAATGAGTACAAAGCAACCATCTTTGCCAGGGACAACAAAGTAAACCAAATTTGGAGTTGCTCGGTCAAGACAGTTTTGAGTCATGACATTTCTTTAAAATAAACATCAGGAAATAATCCAAAAAGTGAGATCACCCCATTTTTAAAAAATGTTTCAGTATCTCCTGAATGTTTTGCCTAATACCAGTCAAGTTTTCCAGGAAAACTGTAGACTGACGTAGAAGCTTGCCTGCGCAGTTTCAGGTGGATTGATTTCAGCTTGACAAACTCAGTATGCAATTCAGACTCGTAACGACTTCCTTGCACGCTCTTGCATCAAACTTAACTGTAGAAGAAACAAGCATCTCCATCTTGTAATTTCTCTCAGCCAGAGCTAACAATAACTTTGCCTGTGCTACTGAACAGCTGAGCCAAAAAACAGAAAGACAAAAGCCAAAGACAAACCAAAAAGACAAGAAGCAGAGACAGAAGACAGTGAGAGAAAAAAAAATACACATACCCCACATATAAAAACATTGCTCTGATAGCTTATATGTAAGTGCTCCTGTAAAAGTTGGCTTGGACACCAGGAGGTGACAGAAGCAGTAGAGATGGCAAAGCACCTAACCTGACCTATTGTCAAGAAAAGTTAATGAAAGCAGAATGGGAAAAAAAAAAGGAAAATTTGTAAGTTTGAAACACAGAAGTCATTGTTAGCACTGACAGTATGCAAACCAAGAAAATACTAGGTTATTCAGCTTATAATTACATAATAATCAGAAAATGTTAAGGCACATTAATAAAGATATTGCAGAGTGCTTCAACTTCTGTGGACTAAGTCCATCTATACCATTAAATACAGGAAAAATTATATATGAGTTCAGCATGATGGTGATATGAAGGGAAACATATTGGATGGGAATAGGCTGAAGTAGGAGGAAAAGGAGAAAGGGGCAGAAATTAATACTAAAAAAAAAAAAGAAAAAAGAAGAGGCTGACTTTTGCTAGATGCCCAAAAAAGCTGTGACAATCAGACATGACTCACAAATTCCTGTATCTAGGCTTGTGGAGAAAGATTTTTTTTTCTATCAGTCCTACTAATATTGCTGAAAACAAGCAAATGTGCTTTCAGAAATATGAGCTGGCCTTCAAGCTAGAGCAGAAATAATGTTTTATATACCATAAAGGTTGTCTGTTCCAAGGGTATAAACTGGAGTAATAAATATATCACTTCTTTTGTCATGAGGAATTTCCAGAATTGAAGGCCAGATATAAATTAGTCGAACTACACTGAGTAAAGAGAACACATATCAATTTTCATTATTTGATAAATCCCTTGAGGATCTGGCTAGCAGAGTGGTTAATCCTAATTACTTGACAGGGAATGCTCCCCAAGATAATTGTCATTTACCTACCTTTGTTTCTACTGAAGTGAGTGGACATTTTAAGCATCCACTTTGGTTGGGGCAGTATAACACCAAGCCCAGGTGCTTTGAAAATCTTATCATCCAGTAAAAATTATCTCCATTAGAGGTGATTTTTTCCCATTATTTAAATATGGAGTGATAGGATCAATGCCTGTTTTAATATCATCTTTTGTGCATAACATGTTCTACTTCCTCAGAATTCAGACTGTGAAAAAAAATGCTGAAAAAAAAATGGGGGACAGGTTGGAGGGAAGCTAAGCAGAGTACAATTATCACCATCTGCTTTACCCAGGGGTAATGGAAAAGTCAAAAGGTAAAAAGCACAACCAGAAAAAGCCTTCTATGTTTTCTGACTGGCCATCTATATAGAGGGGACAGCAACATACTGTCCAACAAAAGTCAATCCTTTTCCTTCTTGTAAAGATCTTATTTTATACCACAGCATACATAACAAGCCTGAATTTCCTTCAATTTATCCTAAATCTATCGCTGCTGTCAATGGGAGTTTCAAAAATGAAAATAACTTTTTGGCCTAAATCCAAATCTATGCCTAAATCCAAGTTTTCTGTGCCTGGAAAAGTGACCACAATTTTATTGGTAACCTATATAAATAATTAAAGTAATTGTGGTTTTACTTTGTTTAGATTGTTTGCTTCCCCCTTTCCAAACCTTTAATAAGAACAGAATTTTTACAATGATCTATTATAGTCAGGCCAGTCTCAATACACAAAATGCTGTACAAGTTGACAACCAAAATGTAGTTGCAGCTCCAAACAGCTTGGGAATGAGATAAATTCCTTGTCTATCCCGCATCCTAAATGCATCCAAATTATTCTAGTATCCATATATCTATGCGGACCACTTAACTCCCTCTTGAACTCTCCTCAGTGCTTTAAATTGTTTGTCAGCCACATGTGAAAATCTCTACCTCATGTAAAATTTGCATTCCAGAGCTCTCTATCACTGGTTTCTCTCCACAGTAAGGTTTCTTCTGACCTTAGTACCCCTGGAATGATGGCACCAAGCTGCTCCTTCCTGTACATGCTCGGAGTAGTGCCCATGGAGCAGAAATGCAATCAGCCCCCAGGCTGGTTTCAGCAGGCTCTTAATTAGCACATCAGCGTGGAGGAGGGTTGTCTGAGATAACAAATGTAGCTCAGTTGCTGCTGCTGCTGGCAAGAGGACAGATGTCAACGTTGCCTCTCCTTTTCACAGAAACATACCTGGCTTTATGAAGAATAGGTTAGCAAATATTTTAATACAAACAGCAACCTCAGCAGAGCTGCCAAAGCAGGCTCCAAAGAGACTGACTTGTTTACAGTCTGGACTGGTGCCTTAAAACCTGATGTGCTTATTCAACAGAAAATTAACCCCAAAACGGGTATCATCATTACTGCAGGGAGAAGCTCCAGAAAGATAATATCCTAACTCTCTCCAGCTGAACTCAGGACATTGACCATGTTTTATCACGTCAAGTGCCCTTGTAGGCATTGAGAATAAACAAGCAAATAAAGAAGTGAGGTATATCGCATGTGACAGCTTGGGTCACTGGGATTGCAGAGATACTTGGAGCTGGCCCAACCCCCTGCCTTCACTTGAATTACTACTGGAATCTAACTTCTTGCAGTGTTTTAAGAGACTAAATTGTTCTCTCCATGTACTTTGGTCATCCCAACTCAGATGTTATCTCTTCCTTTCCCACTCTAGTTCTTGGCTCGAAAAATATTCATGAAGGAGAGTGCTGAGAAGAGATTTCTTCCCAGCTGCAGAGTATTTGTGTGTGTGTGAATGTGTGTGTATGTGTGTGTACATATGTATGCGTGCATATATTTGTGGTACAGTTCCAAAGGAGTCTGACAAAGATTGCCATTTAAGAGGTCATTTCCTTACCAGTGATTCTCATGAAAATATATGCTGGTATGGACTTGACTTGAAAGCAACATCGGTAATACTATATGAGTGTACACAAAATGGGGCAGAAGAAATTGTCACTGTAAACATTAGGCCATGGCTGAGAATGTCAGAGGAAATGGCCACTGATTTAGAAAAGTCACCCTACAGACGTGTTGTTATCTTTAGCTGTCAAATTTCCTGGAAGAATGAGAGAAAAGCTTGTCCCTGGAATTATTATGCAAACGCCTCTAGCACTGGATTAGCACTAGAGATCCAAAGTCACCTTTCATTGCATAATCCATCCGACTTGGGGTCTGTACCCTAGGCAGCCACATGGGAAGATGAGACAGGAGTTGGTGCTGGGTAGCTCCAGCCCAGGATTTCCACAGGGAGCCCCACCACAGAGGCCCTCTGTGCTCAGGCATGGCTGTGCAACCATCCACGGAGGTCAAAGGCCAGGCACTAGTTTCGCAGCTTTTAGGTCAAAAAAAAAAAAAAAAAAAAAAGAGAGAGGCTTCTTTTCATGCCCATTGTGTGGTATGGCAAACTCCATTTCTTGAGGAGAACATAACCGTGGACATCTGGATCACCCAGAAACTAAATTCATTAGATTTCAAGGAAATATTTTCTGGGCCATGAGGCTTTTTACTACACCTGAGGGGGTTGGGGAAAAGAAGAAGAAGAAAAAAAAGGGATTTCTCTTATAGACTGGTGCTACTAGAATCCATAAGCCATTCACCAGATGTCAATAGTAACAGACCACAGTAGTGATCTAATAGTAAAGGTAAATGTGAGGAGCAATTGCTTGAGGTGGTCAAAGGAAATTTTATTTGTGATGGCAGAGAAATAACAGCACTCTTGATGCCTATCTTAGGGGCACATGATTTACTGCCTTTTTCAACTCTGCTATCGATGAACATGTAGTTGGACAAACAAGGTTACTGGGTCAGCAGCAGTTCATCACTGCTTTTAGGCACAGAGTCCCAGACTCTGTCAAAGCAGCAGGTCATTGTTAAGGAGACAAAACTGCAGCAGCCTATTACTAACAGCTCAAGTGAAATTTGGGAGTTAAACACATAATCCAAATTGCTTTTGGTGAGGTCTATAACTGCATACCCAATTCCACTGAAAGCACTTGACAGCCTCTCCCCTATAATGAGAGCTTAGTAGAATGCAATACGAAGTGGAAAGTTTTCTATAGTATTCTCTAAAACCTTTTAAAGAATTGTATCTTTTGTAGAATTCTCAAACTGTTTAAAAACAAAAACAGAAAAATAAGAACATCATTCTCTCCTCTGTCTGTATTTTCAGAATACTATCTGCAGAAATACATTAAAGCCAACCTTATTAAATTCCTCAAAACTCTCCCATAAGGGTTGTTCTTAAAGCAAAAAAGAGAAAAATGCTGTCAGTTTATGCAATGCCTTTTTCACTTAGATGAACTGAGACTATCTAGTAAGTTTAACTGTATACAAGTCTCTGGTAAGAACAAAGCTGGAGAGATTTCTCTACAAGCTTCGTTGTGTGCATGTCTGTGTACACGTGCATACCCTTGTCCCATCTCTTTCTCTACTCCTGAGAAGACAAAGGGAAACTACACTCTCTTAACAGATGACAGAATGAACTGCAGTGGAGCATTTAGGATGATTAAAAATAAAAAAAAATAAAATAAACTTTTTTTTTTAACACAACTTTCTATACATTTTATGAGACTGTCTTTTGGATCTGCTTTGCTAAAACCAATATGATTAAGGAGAAGAATTTGCTTGCTTAAAGGTCTTGCCAGGTTCAAGTGGAGTAGCAAAGAACATTCCCCAGCTAATTCTTATGCCATTCCCTGCCTTTACTATGAGTACCATCTGTAAGTTTGAATTGCAGAAGAAATGGTGGCCCCAGGCACAAACTTACTGATGGCTTCCAATTTGAAACCCACTGATGGGAGTTCCCTCCTCCCTCCTTTGCAACGTACATGATCTGGAACTGCATAATTTTAAATGCCTTTCTCATATCTCTGTTGCCACTCAGTG